>ML262059.1:0-14572 GCA_005239495.1 Nicotiana undulata
TATATATATATATATATATATATATATATATATATATATATATATGTATATGTATATATGTATGTATGTATACTTTTAGAAGGAGAAATCTTTCAAACATAGTTCTTTCAAAATACGTGATTTCCAAATATACAACAACAACAACAACCCAGCATAATCCCACAAGTGGGGTCTGGGGAGGGCAGTGTGTACGCAGACCTTACCCCTACCCTAGGGTAGAGAGGCTGTTTCCAATAGACCCTCAACATCCTTCCCTCCAAGAACTCCCCACCTTGCTCTTGGGGTGACTCGAACTTACAATCTCTTGGTTGGAAGTGGAGGGTGCTTACCATCAGAGAAACCGAAATATACCTTTGAAATAAAAGTCATTCAGACATAATCTTTTTCAAGGCAAATACTTATTCAACTATACTTTTCAAATAAATCTTTCGATCATAATCTCCTCAAGATAAATCTACCGGAACTCAGCCCGTAACTCAGAATTTGTCATGCAGTACAGGGGGGAAGCTCCCGAAATACGTCCGTAGTCCCAATTTAAATACGCAATGCAATGCAGGGGGAAAGCTCTCGGAATATGTCTGTAGTCCCAATTTAAATATGCAATGCAGTACAGGGGGAAAGCTTCCGGAATCTCGTCCGTAGTCCCAATTTAAATATGCAATGCAGTACAGGGGGAAATCTCTCGGAATCTCGTCCGTAGTCCCAATTTAAATATGCCATGCAGCCACAGAGGAAAACAACCAGAATGCGACAGAAACAACATACATTGCCACAACAGGCGCAAAAGCAACAAAAGACAAAACGCAAGGTGCGATAAGCAAATCAATACAAAGACTTGAATCCAAGAATGGTAAAAACTCACTCATAAGAAGTAGCCACTGAAGGGAAAGCCAAGCACAAAGAGAAATCTCATAACGAGGGGAAAACAAGGCAAATATAGCAACGATTCTTAATATTCAAGCTCAAAACAAAACAAACCAAATCATCCTGGCACGGGAAGCAGCTATAACCAATCTCACTTAGACAATTAGTGTCACAGAATATACTCAGCTTGAACAAGGTTCAGTGATAGGCAACACCAAAGAAATACCATCAACATGGACGGTTATCAACTAAACCTAAGTAGCACTTAAGGGAAAGTCATATAAATCACAATGTATGACTCACGGGCATGCTTGACACCAACGTATAGGTATTCCAATTACTGCTAAACAATTATAGGGCGAGATTATACTAGTTTTAGTCAAATAGGCAGGGTATGAAGGAAGATATAGCATAACGGTAGAAAAGGCAAAGTCTTCATTTAAGTCAATTAATATAAAATAAGAAACAAAGGAACACTAAGCAAGTAATTTCTAACTTGAGCAAGAAGAGATGATTCTAGCAATCATGAACTCAGATATAACAATTACAATTCATACACGGGGAATATAAGGACCTAAAAATCCTAAAAGGCCAACCTATTTGCAAATAAGTCTGAGTACGCACTCGTCACCTCGCGTACACGGGATACAATCAACATAGAAGACTCAATCCTAAGGGGTAGTTCCCCCACACAAGGTTAGGCAAGATACTTACCTCAAAGACGACAACCTGGTACTCTAAATTGACTTCTCGGGCGAAAAGACCTCCGGACGGCTCAAAATCAACTAGAGTAACTTCAAAATACACATAAAACGTATAAGGAACTATTCCGAATAATAAAGTTTCAATCTTTACAAAATTATAAAAATTAACCCAAAAGTCGACCCTCAAGCCCGCACCTCGGAACCCAACAACTTTTACCAAAAACGAAATACCCATTCCGATATTAGTTCAACCATACAAATTTTATCAAATTCCGATATCATTTTGTCCCTCAAATCATGATTTTTCAATTTAAGAATTTCCTTTCAAAACTCACATTTTCCTCAACTCAAAACACAATTTAAATGATAAAAACAAGGACTAATTCATGAAATATATTTAATTCTAGTGAAAGAACACTTACCCATTCGATTTGTGTGAAAACCCTCAATGAATCGCCAAGAACCGATCTCTAGAAGTCAAAATATGTTTAAAATGGTGAAACCCCCGATTTTGAAAACTTATATTCTCCGTAGGTTTTTAAAGCATCGCGATCGCGTGAAATTATTTGCGATCGCGTAGAGCAAAAATAGCACTGGCCAAAAATGTCCTATGCGATCGTGAAGGTGCATATGTGATCGCATATAAGAAATTATATGTTGTCCCCAACGCCACACTACGCGATCACGAAGCCCGGAATGCGATCGCGTATAAGAGATAATCTGATGCCCCTGCTGGAACACTATGTGATCGCGAGATTGAATATGCGAACGCGTAGAAGGAGGAAGTAGGCTTCCGCGATCGCAATCTAGACTATGCGAACTCATTGAAGGAAAATCAGGGCGAGAAAGAATAGCACTATGCGATCGTGACTACTTTTATGCGATCGCATAGAAGGAAACCAGATGACAGGTTCAGCAGTGGAAAATGAGGAAAATTGACCCGAAGCCTATTTGTAACACATCCAAGACCCCCGGGACCCCGTCTAATCACACAAAAAAGTCTTATAACCTAATACGGACTCGCTCGAGGTTTCAAACAACATAAAACAACACCAAAATGATGAATCAAACCAAAATCAAACTTATGAAATTCTCAAATCTTCAAATATCAAAACTCATGCCGAAACCGATCAATTCAACCCGGAATGACATGAAATTTTGCAGACAAGTCATAAATGACATGACGGACTTACAGCCACTCTCAGAATTCTGTTTCGAGCCCAAAATCAAAATTTCACCTATCGGCCGAAATCGCCGAAATTCTATCTTTCGCCAAATTACCTCAAATTACTCTACGGACCTCCAAACCCGATTCCGGATCCGCGCCTAAGTCCAACATCTTCATACGAAGCTGTTGACATCACCCAAAACTCATTCCAGACCGTTTACATAAAAGTCAAACCTCCGGTCAAATTCCATCACTCAAGCTTCAAAATTTGAGATTTTTCTCCCAATTCGACTCCGGTTCATCCGGTAACTGAATCCAACCACGCACGCAGGTCAATATACACAATGTGGAATGATTCAAATCCTTACGCCACCGAATGGAGCTTAAATTCTCAAAATGACTAGTCGGGTCGTTACAATGACTATGTACGAAATATCAACGAAATCAGTAAGATGACAGCAAGAAACGACCATTATGGGTCCCAACAGTACCGGCATAAAGCCTAAACATGATATCTAGCATGATCAACAACTCAAGTACTTTATCACATGATGAAAACACGGATATCAACAAAACAGAACCACTATACACTACCTTGGAATCGACCAGGTCACAATTCTCACGGTGCACGCCCGCACGCTCGGCACTTGGAATGTGCGTCACCTCAATACCAATCACATAACGCATAACTCGGGGTTTCGAACCCTCAGAACCATGTTTGAAATTGTTACTTACCTCAATTTGGGCAAAACTCTACTCCAAAATGACTTTGCCTCTCAAATCGGTCTCCAAGCCTCCCTAATATAGCCATAAGCAGTACAATACAATTAATATAGGCTAAAGGAATCAATTCCACAAGAAAATAATAAATTATATCCATAAATACGAAACTGGCTCAAACCTGGCCCCGGGGGCCACGTCTCAAAATACGACAAAAGTCACAAAACTCGAAAGCCCATTCACTCATGAGTCTAACCATATCAAATTTACTAAACTCCGACACCAAATAGTCCTTCAAATACCAAAACTTCATCGTTCAAATCTCTAGCCTCAAACCCCTAAATTTCACCTCAACACCACACAATCTAGGTGGGAAAAATAATGGGGAAACAAGATTATTGATCGAAAACGAGTACAAGAAGCTTACCTCAATAATACCCTCGAAAAACCTCTCCAAAATCTCGTAAATCCTTGTTTAAAATGTTGAAATGAGACGAAAATCGTGAACCCTTGCCTTTAAAAATTCTGTCCATGCCTTTCGCACCTGCGGCCACTAATCCGCACCTGCGGAACCGATTCTGTGGCTAAATATCCGCTTCTGCAGAATCCACTCAACTAGATGACTCCGTTTCTGCGAACATCGCAGGTGCATAAAATGTCATCGCACCTGCGGAACCAGCCACATCTGAGTCCTCTGCTCGCCTCTGTGACCACGCAGGTGCGGGCGAATCTTCTCACCTGCGACCTCTGCTCACTTGTACCTTGGTTGCTTCTGCGGCTCTTGCCTGCTTCTGCGAACTAGCACCAGCGGTGTCCACTCCGTAGGTGCAGTTACACCAGTAGCAGCAATACTTTAGCTGCTTCACCAACTCAAAACCAAGTCCGTTAATCACCTGAAACCAACCCGAGACCCCCGGGACAAGAATCACCTAACGGAGCTAACAGAACCATCAAAATTCAAATCCGAGGTTGTTTACACATATGTCGACATCCGGTCAACGTATTCAACTTTAGCTTTCAATTAAGAGACTAAGTGTTTCAATTCACTCAGAATTCACTCTGGACCCAAACTGACTAACCTGATAAGTCATACAAGAGCTTTAGAACACAAAAGGAGCAAAAAAATAGGGGAACAAGATACAACTCTCGAAATGACCGGCAGGGTCGTTACATCATCCTCCTCTTAAACAAACGTTCATCCTTGAACGAGTATAGAGACATACCTGAAGTGGTGAAAAGAAGAGGATAATGGTTGCGCATATGATGCTCGGTCTCCTAAGTTTCCTCCTCGACCGGCACACCCCTCCACTGAACCTTCACGGAAGCAAAGTTCTTTGACCTCAGCTTTCGAACCTGTCTGTCCAAAATCTCCACTGGCTCCTCAACTTAAGGTAATTCCTTGTCCAAATGGACTGAGCTGAAATCCAACACGTGAGACGGTTCGCCATGCTACTTTCGGAGCATAGAAACATGGAATATTGGATGAACTCTATCTAGACTGGGTGGCAAGGAAAGCTTATAAGAAACCTCCCCAACAAGTCACAACACATCGAATGGGCCAATAAACCTTAGGTTCAGCTTTCCCTTCTTTCCAGACCTCATAACACCCTTCATGGGTGACACCTGGAGCAGGACCCGCTCTCCCACCATGAATGCAACATCGCGAGCCTTCTGATATGCATAATTCTTCTGTCTGGACTAGGTTGTGCAAAGTCGATCCTGAATCACTTTAACCTTCTCCAAATCATCCTAAACACAGTCTGTACCCAATAACCTAGTCTTGTCCAGCTCGAACCAACCCACTGAAGACCGACATTGCCTACCATACAGATCCTCATTCAATTCCATCTGGATGCTTGACTGATAACTATTGTTGTAGGCAAACTCCACAAATGGAAAGAACTAATCCTACGAACCTCCAAACTCCATCACACATGCACATAGCATATCCTCTAATATCATAGTAGTGCGCTCAGACTATCCTCCGTCTGAGGGTGAAATGTTGTATTCAACTCAACTCGAGTACCCAACTCATGTTGTATGGCCTTCCAGAAGTGTGATGTATGTGTACCCTGGTCAGATATGATATATACTTGTATGCCATGAATCCTGACGATCTCGCGGATATAAACTTGAGCTAGCTTCTTGGAAGAATAGGTAGTCATCACAGGAATGAATGAGCTGACTCGGTCATCCTATCCACAATCACCAAACTGCATCAAACTTCCGAGGAGTCCGTGGAATCCCAACAATGCAATCTATTGTGATCCCTCTCATATCCACTCCGGAATGTCTAACTTCTGAAGCGACCCCACTGGCCGCTGATGCTCATATTTCACCTGCTGGCAATTTAGACACCGAGCTACATACTCCACTATGTCCTTCTTCATTCTACTCCACCAGTTATGCTGCCTCAAATCCTGATACATCTTCGTGGCACCCGGATAAATAGAATACTGTGAACTGTTAGCCTCCCGGAGAACCAACTCACGCAAACCATATACATTGGGCACACATAGCCTGCCTTGCATCCTCAATGCACCATCATCCCCAATAGTGGCCTCCTTAGCATCACCGTGTTGGATCGTGTCCTTAAGGACAAGCATATGGGGCTCATCATACTGACGCTCCCTCATACGATCATAAAAAGAAGACCAAGAGACCACACGAGCCAGTACTCGACACGACTCAGAAATATCCAATCTAATAAGCTGGCTAGCTAAGGCCTGAACATCCAACGCCAATGGCTTCTCTTTTACTGGTAGATATGTTAAGCTCCCCAATCTCTCTGCCTGGCAACTCAAAGCATAGGCCACCAAATTGGCCTCCCCGGGATGGTACAAAATGGTGATATCATAATCATTCAGTAGCTCCAACCACCTCCGCTAACGCAAGTTAAGATCTTTTTGTTTGAACATATGTTGCAAACTCTGGTAATCGATGTAAATCTCACAATGGACACCGTATAAATAGTGGCGCTAACTAAAGGTCGTGGACATCGTAGTTCTTTTCATAAGGCTTCAACTGGCACGAAGCATAAGCAATCACTCAACCATCCTGCATCAAAACACATCCAATATACGATTTGAGAAGCATCATAATACATTGTATAAGAACGAGAAGTTGATGGTAGAACTAGAACTAGAGTTGTGGTCAAAGCAATATTGAGCTTCTGAAAGCTCTCCTCGCACTCATCCAACCACCTGAAAGGAGCACCTTTTTTGGTAAATTTTGTTAAGGGCGATGCAATAGATGAGAACCTCTCCAAGAAACGACGGTAATAACTAGCCAAACCAAGAAAGCTCCGAATCTCTTTGGCTGAGGACGGTCTGATCCACCTCTGAACCACATCTTCTTCAGATCCACCTGAATACCCTTATTAGACACCATGTGCCCCAACAACGCCACTGAATTGAGCCAAAACTCACACTTGGAGAACTTTGCATAAAGATTCTCCTCCCTCAACCGCTGCAACCCTATCCTCAGATGTTGCGCATGATCCTCCTTGCTACGAGAGTACACCACGATATCATCAATGAATACAATAACGAACGAGTCAAGATAAGTCTTGAATACATTATTCATCGGATGCATGAACGCTGCTAGGGCATTGGTCAACCCAAAAGACATCATAAGGAAATCATAATGGCCATATCGGGTCCTGAAAAATGTCTTAAGAATATCCGAGTCCCGAATCTTCAACTGGTAATAATCAAACCTCTCTAATCTCTGTTGTTTATTATCAGACATCACAGGAACCACATGGGTCTGTTCTACGGTAACCGGCTAGGATGGTAGTGCCCTCGGTGTTTGGAGTCCCTATACCATCTGCTCTGGTGTGCGGGCGGTGGGAGTCTGAGCACCTCCCCCAGCCTGAGAAGTGGTTGCTGCGGCCGGAACAGACACCACCTAAGAAAGACTGGTGCACGCGGTCAGAATGTGAGTTAAGGCCTCCTAAAGGCCTCGAATCACAATGGGCAAGGGTGGTGCCTAAGCTTGTTCCACAAGCTCATCCACAACTGTAACTTGCTCCTGAACTGGAGCAATTGGTGGATCTGCAGGTGCTTCCCTAGCTGAAGTGCGAGCTTCAACTCTGCCCCTACCGCAGCCTCTACCGTGACCCCAGCCTTTCGCGACCCTAAATGGTGGTACTGATGGTTGTTCATCCTGCCCCGTAGTACGTGTCCTCGCCATCCGTGAGAGAATAGATCAATAGAAGTTTACTTACCAGAATCAACAGATTCGCACGACAAGAATTAGAGAATTTAAAGTTTCTTAAGGGTTCGATAGCCTCTCGAAGATAAGTACAGACATCTCCGTACTGATCCGCAAGACATTACTAAACCTGCTCATGACTCATGAGACCTAGGTAACCTAGGCTCTGATACCAACATGTCACGACCCAAAACCAACCATCGTGATGGAGCCTATCGTGGAACTAGGAAAGCCATTACTCAACATCTCTACACAGTAAATATTTTAAAAATAAAAACGAAAGCAATTAATATTTAAGATTAAGCCATTTCTCAAACTGAAATAATCCAAAATACGATATAATTTATCCTAAAACCGGGATGTGACCGAGTACATGAGCATCTATGCCATAATACATTATACTATAATGTCTAAGAGTAAGAACTAAAATATAGATAAAATAAGGAAGGAGAGTCAAGGCATGCGAACACCATGCTATATGTGATGTACCAACACCGAGTACATGTGAACTCCAAACGAGGTGAAGTGTGTAACGTGAGAACAACCAACTCACTAAGTGACAAATCCAACCTTTAAACTGAAAGGTAGTGACGAACTAGACTAGCAAATAGAAATAACAATGCATAAATGTAGGCATGCTTTCAAGTTCAATAGATAACTCCAACAGAAAAATAGATCAAGTCTGAACGATATGAAGCATAAAATTCCTCTACTTTACATGTAAATGCACACGCTATATGTAATGCACCATGCCGATAGCCTCATGGGCTCATGCTCTCAAATGCTCAATCACTCGGTACTGTATATGGCCAAACGGCCCAAGGAAGATCCATCCCGGAATATATACATCACTGACCAACAGTTACCCAGTACCGAGTAGGGACAATCCACCCTGTGGAGAAGATCCATCTCTAGGTATATATAGTGCTTCGGATAAGATGCAGGTCCATGGAAGATCCATCCCTCAATAATATCAATCGCGGTCACTAGGGGTGTGTGCAGACTTTCGGAGTGGCTCCTTCAGCCCAAGTGCTATCATAAATCAGTATAACTGATGCGGCGTGCAACCCGATCCCATAATTGTCACTCATAATCAGGCTATCGGCCTCACTCAGTCCTCAGTCTCTCTTCAGTTTCACTCACGAGCTCACAATTTCATGAAACTATCTCGGAAACAACGATATGATGTATCAACAAGTAACAACAGAGGCTGAGATATGATATGAAATGCATGAATATGACTGAGTACAAAATATCAATGAAATCAGCAAAATGATAGGAAGAAACGACCACTATGGTCCCAATAGTACTGGCATAAAGCCTAAACATGATATCTAGCATGATCGACGGCTCAATTACTTTATAACATGATGAAAACACAGATATCAACAAGATAGAACCACTATACACTACAATGGAATCGACCAGGTCACAATTCTCACGGTACAGGCATGCACGCCCGTCACTTGTCTTGTGCGTCACCTCAATACCAATCACATAACGCATAACTCGGGGTTTCGAACCCTAAGACCCAAGTTTGAAAGTGTTACTTATCTCAATCTAGGTAAAACTCTACTCCAAAATGCCTTTGCCTCTCATATCGTCTCGAAACGCCCAAATCTACCCATAAGCAATACAAAACAATTAATATAGGCTAAAGGGATCAATTCTACAAGAATAATACTAAATTATAGCAAATAATCTGAAATCGGCTCAAACCTGGCCACCGAGCCGACGTCTCGAAATTCGACAAAAGTCACAAAACCCGGAAGCCCATTCACTCATGAGTCTAACCATATCAGATTTACTAAAATCCAACAACAAATGGTCCTCCAAATCCCCAAAATTCTTTCTCCAAATCACTAATCTCAAACCCACAAATTTCACCCCAACACAGCACAATCTAGGTGCAAAAAACAATGGGGAAACAAGATTATGGATCGTAAACGAGTACAAGAAGCTTACCTCAATAATCCCCTCGAAAATCCTCTCCAAAATCGCCTAAGTCTGAGTTCAAAATTTTGAAATGAGACTAAAATCGCGAACCCTTGCCTTTAAAAATTCTGCCCAGGCCTTTCAGACCTGCGGCCACTCATCCCCTCCTACGAAACCTCTTATGCGAAAAAAGCTCTACTTCTATGGAATCCACTTAGCCAGCTGCCTCCGCTTCTGCGAGCGCTGGACCGCATCTACGAACATCGCAGGTGCGTAAAATGTCATCGCACCTGCGGAACCAGCCGCATCTGTGCCCTTCTGCTTGCCTCTGCGACCACGCAGGTGCGGGAGAATCATCGCACATGCGATCTCTGCTCACATCTCCCTTGGCCGCTTATGCGGATCTTGCTTCGCTTCTGCGGACTAGCACCTACTGTGCCCACTCCGCAAGTGCGGTTAAACCAATAGCAACAACACTTCAGCTGCTTCAGCAACTCAAAACCAAGTCCGTTAATCACTTGAAATCAATCCAAAGCCTCTGGTACCTTAACCAAATATATCAACAAGCCTAAATCACGATAGGAACTTAGTCTAACCCTCAAATCAGCTCAAACAACATCAAAAACACGAATTACACACGGATTCAAGCATAATGAACTTTGAAATTTCCAAATTTCACAAACGATGCTGAAACCTATCAAATCACGTCCGATTGTCCTTAATTTTTTTTCACAAGTCATAAATGACGCCACGAACCTACTCCAAACTTCCAGAAATCCAATCCGACCCAATACCAAAAAGTCCACTCCCGGTCAAACTTTCAAAAATTCTAACTTTTTTCATTCCAAGCCTAATTCTACTACGGACTGCCAAATAACATTCTGGGCATGCTCCTAAGTCCATAATCACCCACCGGAGCTAACGGAACCATCAAAAGTCAAATCCGAGGTCGTTTACAAATAAGTCGACATCCGGTCAACTTTTCCAACTTAAGCTTTCAATTAAGAGACTAAGTGTCTTAATTCACTCTGAATTCACTCTAGGCCCAACCCGACTAACCCGATAAGTCATACAACATCTGTAGAACACAAAAAGGAGCAAAAAGTGGGGGAACGAGGCTACAACTCTCGAAACATTTGGCCGGGTTGTTACAGAAATTCCATAAAAATCCATGGAATATTCACAAAGAGATCAAAGACATCAAATATTGTCTTTCTCAAAGCCACCGAAGTGATCAACAGATGTTATTCCTTATCCTGGAGATCAGATATATCCTAAGAAAGTTCGCATCATCATATGTTCGAGAAATACGCTAGTTAAGCCCTCGAATCACAGAGTATGATCTACATAGAAGAATCAAGGGAACAAATAGAATTATACCGCATCATTTTATTAATAAAATTATGTTTCTTCATATTTATATTGTGGTTGCAATTTATTTTTGTATCACAAATAATTTGTTGCAAACAAATTGACACACCTAGTGGTACCGGTTCTGCCCTTCATCTCTTCCTCCTGCAAATCGAAACATACAAGTTTCAAAATTATCTGGTGTGATGGTCGAGTACATAAAATCTCGTCTTCAAGTTTCGGCAAGCCTACACCCCCGACAAACCTTGAAGTAGGGGGCATTTATAGATATCTAAATTTTAACGGATCGAGCTAAATTCTAAATTCAAGATACTGCTACAAGACGACTGTTGAAATCATAGGAGTCTATTTGGGTTTCTTGGAGGCTACTCTACCAAAACCCTGACTTGGAGGCTACTCTACCCTATCCCTAGGTCACCCCTATTAAAAAAACTTACGTATTCTCTTTAAAAGGGATCTTAAAAATGGAGATCATCAATATCCCATAAACTTACGGAATATTCACAAAGAGATCAAGATGAGGCCGAATAATTCTTTATAATCAAATACTTTAAGAAGATCCACAACATACTTTCATGGATATCAGATACATCTAAGGAGGCATGCATCAGCTACGTTCGAAAAACACGCTACTCTAGCCCTCGAATCACGAAGATAATCAAGAGAGAAGAATCAAGGGAACAAACAGAATTGTACCCGCATTATTTAACAATAAAATTATGTTTCTTCATATTCATATTGTGATTGCAGTTTATTTTTTGTATCACAAAACATTTGTTGCAAACAAATACTATTAGGATATTATACATAAGATAAGCATAATATACATATAACACAAATTCATAATTATTAAAAATATTGATAGATTTTTTATAAAAATAACAAAAGGCTTATTTCTTTATACTTTTGATGAATTCAAAATTATAATATAATAAAAAAGTATTGCATTATTTAAATTTTCAGTAATCTACAAAATGTGAAAAATAAACAAATATTACAGTAGAAAAGAATGTACAAAAAGAGGGGGCTAAAGATATTTTACGATATTTATATTTTGAATTAATTAAAAATAAAACCTAAAGAAATAACATTCAAAAAAATTATTGATAAATTTAGACAATCGAAGAATTTTGAATTGTAAACATAAGTTTTATAAAAATAAAAACACTTTTAGAGTAAGAAACAATATACCTATATTATATTAAAAGAGAAGTAGTATCGAAATATTAAGCCAATTGACAAATTAATAAAAAGTCACATTAGTAAGTGTATAGTACAAAGTACTTGCTAATTTAATAAAGAATATGTAAGGAAATTTATTTGATTACTATTTGATGTGTATCTTTTGATTTTGTATAATTTGTTATATTTTTGCACACTACATTAAATAATAAATAACTAATATTTATTAAAATAATACATTAGATCGAATTTTCTTAGATTAATATTCTGTCAAATTATCTGCGTATTCCTTGAGAATAAAAAGTCATACTATGATCTAAAAACGTCACATCTTTAATGCGAATGGGCAAAAAACTTTTAAAATTCCATTAAAACCCATTTTATGACTCAATGATACCTAGAAAGCAGTTATGCATTTCTTTTTCTGGGTTATACAATTTTTACTATTCTAAAAATGTATATTATGAAGTGTCAACTCTATAGGTATCAATTCGAACTTAGATAAATGTCATGACATGTATCACGACGCCAAAATTGTCTCAAGTATGTTCTGACAAATTAAGTCTAATTCAAAGAGTCTTTAACCAAAGAAATGACTCATAAGATAAGTATTGAAGGCACAAATCTTATGACTTGAAGTCTAATTTAAAATCATGTACAAGGTCGAGTTATAAGATAAATGCAAATATTTTATCACGATCTTTGCGAGTGCCCTATTTTCCAGAGCTATACACCCATATATATTTGAGTATATTGGGTAGTTTACCAACTTATTTATTCGGCGTATGAGTTGACCATAAATGCAAAGGTGTCCCAGAAAAATTAGAATAGTAATACTATTATAGTATTAAACAAGGCAGTTGCACTAAATTATTGGAAGTATTATAACAGATATTAATGTGTTATGCCAACTGCCAACAACCATGGTCAAGCGCCAACTATACAATTGTGTTATGCTTATTCGTTGTCCTTTTTTTTTTTTGTAAAAAAAAGAAGTCGACCATAAATTTTATAAGATAGTAATATTAGAAAACAATTCAAGTAATAAAAAATCATATTGTAAAGATAGACAAATATTACGAGTTGCTTGCAAGTTCGACTATGACAGCTTGGCCAGACGGGATATTAGATACTTATTGAAAACTATAAAACTGAGAGAAAATAGGTAAATAAATTTATGATATAATAAAACTAGGTAAAATTCCAAGATATTATGTGCAAGACGAAGTCCACATACATGCAGCATTCAATCTTTTAACAAGTTAACAACGCTCAACCCGTCGCTTAAGTTATAATTTCCAATTTTTCTGGCACTTTCATGGTACTTCAATTGATGTCCCAGTTTGGTATTTTTCAATCTTTTAAAGCTTAGGATCACAGTATATAATTGTCTGTTGGTCAATTGTTTTCTTAGTATGTGCCATTTACGAATATTTTGTATTAAAAATACATAACACCTGAAAACCATCAGTAAATGGATCATAAGGTTATACGCCAATGGAGGTTTTCCAAATAGTCCTAATGTTAGAATTATATTATTTTTCATGATTAAAAAAAAAATCCTTTGTTCGTTTTGTGTTACAGATGAAAAGCTCAGTCAAATAATTTGTGCAAACACATCGAGGTTTATTTGACGAGTGACGAGTTACCACGTCCATGAGTCTTCCTTTTCTTGCCAAATGACTCAAGACTTCAACGATATGGAATAGAAGTTTATTGGGCCAATCAATCACTGGACTATGTTCTGGTGAATGATGGCCCAATTAAATTGGCCGGCTATTTGTGTAACAATTTATAACAAAAAATTAACCTAACTAATCATATGTCTAATCTCTTAAACTAAAAATAGCCGGCGAATATATACTAAATGTATATACATATAACTATGAATAATTTATGTATAATTTATATATACCGACTACAAAAGTAAACATTAAATCGGCTATTTGTGTAACAATCCAAATAACAACAAGAGGAATTTACAAAGAACAATGACATTCCATCTCCAGTCTTGGGCCATAACTTAAGATTGGCACGGGCTTATCTAAAAGAGTTTTTACACGCTTGATCCTTTTTTAACTATTATTTATAAAAATAGCACTATTTATTGTGTATTTCATAAAGAGCACTTTTTTTCATTAATAGCACATTATAAAAATTAAGCTCAACATCTAATNTTTATGTATATTTCACATGTCTAAGTGTCATCTTAATTGAAGTTGTATTTTTTATGTATATGTTTTGTATATTTAATTTGTGTTAGTTCAAAGTATATTTTTATATATGCGTATTGTATATATTAACGTATATTATTATCGAAGTATGATCTTTATGTTAAGAAAGGAAGAAAGAAGTAAGAGAAAAACTTAAGAAAGATAATTAAAAACAAAATGAATGGAACAAATTTAAAAAA
>ML262059.1:14699-29366 GCA_005239495.1 Nicotiana undulata
ATATATTGGCTTCGGCAGAAAACAAAACTACGAAGACGAAGAAAAATAAGGAAAACTAATCAATAAAGAGAAAGAAAAGGATTATTTTAGTACAAATAATTATTAACTTTTCATTCAAATTGCTTATTTTAGGGATTAATAATTAATATTCTTATTTTAATGGAATTGTGTGCTAAAAATATAAATATTTTCCTGCCATATCTGTAATATTGAATTTCATGCTAAGAATTTATTATATTTCTTTTAAATTGTGTCAGTTATGTAAAGTCAAGATTACTTAGTGAGTGAGAGGTGCAAAGATACAAAAGAATACTAATAGAAAAAAAGTCCTACCGGGAGTCAAACCCAGGTCGCTGAATTCAAAGTCCAAAGTGTTAACCACTACACCATAGAACCCAATGTGCCAGCTTGTTCCGAACTTACCATAATTAATAGATAAAGGTGAAAGAAATTGTTAAAAATTTAAGAAGTTATATCGTTCCTTCCTAATGGAATTAAGAAAAGAACTTACTAGTATCATTTGATTTGTGAAATACTTTATAAGATATGTGAGTTTAGGGCAACAAGAGTTATGTGCCACATGAACGTATGTCACGATCCAAATTTCACCTAGTCATGAAGGCACCTAACCCCAGTGTTAGGTAAGCAAACATACAAGCGAAAGATCAATAACAAGAATGAGAATAATTTAATTTTATACAACTTTCCACAGACTGGTAGTACAAGTCATTAGGTAGTATAATTTAGATTAACAATACCGATATGAATAATAAGTATAATATCTGTTTGAAATTTACATAAACAGAACTTATCCTAAACTACCATAAACAAGAGATAGCTTGAATCTGGAACGTTGGAAAGTCTTCAATGCAAGGATTCGTCTTCCACAGCTGCACACCTCCAAGATTTACACACAAGGTGCAGCAGTGTAATATGAGTACAACCGGCCTCATGTACTCAATGAGTATTTTAACTAACATCGGTGAATTAGTAACAAGGTTTAAAGTTAGAAGATACTCATTTTTTTTTTTACCTGTGCAGGCAATAACCAGAAATTGCACTACGGGATAGAGAAATCAATATACACAAAATGAATGAAACAAAAATATAAATGATAGAGGGCCCCAAAATATCATCATTTCTTAGTTTAACCATACGACAAGGTAAAGAAAACCAACAGTCAAAATATTAGTACAACACAACCTCTTTGTTGCAGTGCGCAAATGCGCGGACACACACACACACACATATATTTATATATATATAACATCGTTGCGGCGTGTAACCCGATCGATATATCTATAATACCGTGCGGCGTGCAGTCCGATCAACATATACCTAATACCATTGCAGCTGTCACGACCCAAAACCTATCTGTAATGACCCGGCCGGTCATTTTGAGCTCTAGCGCGTCGTTCGGAAGATTGATGCCGTGAGAAGCTTCATTTCAGGTATTATGAGTCGTAGGCATGGTCGGAATTGAGTTTCAGGAAGTTCGGAGTCAATTTGAAAAGAAAATTCTCATTTCGGGAGCCTTAAGCTGGAATAATTGACTAAGATTGGATTTTTGAGTAAACGACCTCAGAATTAGGATTCAAAGGTTCCAACAGGTTCGTATGATGATTTCGCACTTGGGCGTACATTCGGATCGGGTTTTGGATGACTCGGGAGCTTTTCGGCGCAAATTGTAGAAGTTAGCATTTTAGAAAAAATTTCATAAGTCTGGGTTGAAGTGCATTTCGGTTTTATTGATGTCTGTTTGGGATTCCGAGTCTGGGAATAGCTCCGTATGGTAATTCTAGAGTTGGGAGCGTGATCAGATGTCAATTCGGAGGTCCGTAGGTCATTTTGAAGTAATTTGGCTAAAGATAAAAATTTGAAGGTTTTTGAGAAGTTTGAGCGAGAGTTTCACTTTTTTATATCGGGGTCGGATTCTGATTACAAAAGTTGGAGCAGGTTTGTAATATCGAATATGACTTGTGTGCAAAATTTGGGGTCAATCGGACGTGATTTGATAGGTTTCAGCATCAGATGAAGAATTTTGAAATTTGAAAGTTCATAAAGCTTGAATTGGAGTGCGATTCATGATTTCGACGTTGTTTGATGTGATTTGAGGCCTCAAGCGAGTTCGTATCATGTTTTGGGACAAGTTGGTATAATTGGTTAAGGCCCCGAGGGCCTCGGGTGGATTTCGGAAGGTTAACGAAATGGATTTCGAGCCAAAAAAGCTGCTGAAATTTCTGCTACAAATCTGTTATGGACAGCAACTAATGCATCGAAGAGCTAATTTTGGAAGCGTATATATTAAAATCTATAGAGAATCTGAATATTTGCAAAACATAAAGGTTGTAGGACTTACATTCTAGTTTCCCAAAAGTTAATCCATTCATAATTTGGACATTTGATTAGAAAGTTATGGTCGATTGAAGATGGCTGGTGAAGCAGTTTTGACAGAATTTACTGATGCATGGAACCGACTTTGAAAGCTCATATCTCGGAATATATAAAGAGTTATATGGTGTACAACCTATCAAATAAATGATCTTCGAGTCTAGTTTCTAAATCTTCAAACTGTTCATCATTTAGATATTTTTACAAGGCGTTATGGGCGTTTTAATAGAAGGTGTACAGCAGGGGAAAATTATAATAGGATGTACAACCTGCACAACGCAAGGTACAACTCGATGAAGCCTGGGCAGATTTGTTTAAAAGCGAGTTTTGGCACATTTCATTCATTTCTTTCATTTGGCTTGGGCGATTTTGGAGAGCTCAAGGTGGGATTTTCACCAAGCAACACTAGGTAAGTGATTTCTTCCTATTTTTTAGTTAAATATGTGATCTTACATGAATTTAGACATGAAAAATTAGTATAAATTTGGAATTTTTTGGGAAGACCTATAATTTAGAATTTTGGACTTTTACCATGAATTTGAGCATGAAAATTAGAGAAAATTGTATATTTGTGTTAGTAAAGCTATGGGTAGAATTTATCTTCGAGAAATTTCGGGGTCCGGACACGTGGGCCCGAGGGCATTTTGGTCAACTTTTCTAGCGGAGTTGGGAACTTATATAATTTGAATTGTTTCAAGTATTAGAGTGAATTTTATTGGTTTTCCCGTTATTTGAATAGTTTTGGGGCGTTGTGCATCAATTGGAGTCGTCGGAAGGGCTTCGAAGTCGGTTATGGAATTTCGGAGCGAGGTAAGTATCCTTTATAACTTTGTGAGGGAGAATTGCCCACATAGGTGAACTAATTAAATATACTCTACTATTTGTGGAGGTTACGTACGTACGAGGAGACGAGAGTCCGTGCGTAGCTACTATTATGCTTGTGTCCGGGTAGTCTAGGACCCACTAGCTTGCCTTACGTGTTGTACCTGTGTTCTTGCCAATAATATTAGACTGTTAATGCTATCGAAATAGTACTTGATTACCTAAGAAGGTTAGAGTTTACTTTTCTTAATCATTTAGAAAGAGAATTGATTCTTCCGTGGGTAATTGTGTTCCCGATAAATTTATAATATTTAAACATTATTATACTTGGAAAATGAATTTCCAGACAAAGATTTAAATTCTATTTTTGTTTTCCTTAAAAGGGAATTTTACTACTTTTTTGAGTAACTGTTTTCTTGATAAAAATGTGGACTTATTGTGTGAATATGTGTATCTATGGGTTCCTGAGTTGCATGTATGATTCGCGAGCAAGATAACCCTATTATTTATATATGACCGCGTCGCATGATCGATTCGCGAGCGCGGGAGAGTAGATGCATCTATGGTTCGAGTCGTTCGACCCTTCGGTAGTGCATATTTTATTATTGTTGGTCCCCGCCGTTCGACCCTCGGCATTTCTTGCGCATGATAATTGCTGCGTATTTTTCTGTAATTATTACCTGTTTATTGTCCTATGAAGTTTTAAATTGCCAACTGAAATGAAAAAGATTTAAAGTGTTAAATGTGAAAGAAGTTGATATTACTTATCCATGATTTTATTAAATTGCCTATGATATTCCCGCTTAGTGTCTCACTTGATTTTACTAAATTTACTTCTAGCAAGTGTCTAATTCGACCTCTCGTCACTACCTCTCTGAGGTTAGACGGGATACTTACTGAGTACACGTTGTTTTCGTATTCATGCTACACTTGTTGTGCATTTTTATTGCACAGGTACTTTCACAGCGATGTGGCCGGCTTCGAGACTTAGGTGAGCTGCATCATACGGAGGCGATCCGCAGTTGACAGAGTCTCCCTCATATGTATTTATTTTTATTTTAAATTCCTTGTCCAGTTGTTTTCGGACAAGCATTGTAGTATCTGTTTAATTCTTAGAAATTTGCTTATGCACTTGTGACACCAGGTTCTGGGATGTGTTTGGGATGTATTTTATTAAAATAGAATATTAGACTATCGTATTTACTTAGCGGATTTTATTCAGTTATTATGTAATAAAGTGAAAGGTAATAATTTCAAAAATATTAAAACAGGAAATTTAACTTAACCATTTAATTATAGGCTTGCCTGACAGTGGTGTCCGGCGTCATCACGACCTTATGGATTTTGGGTCGTGACAACATGGTATCAGAGCACTAGGTTCCCTTAGGTTTCACGAGTCATGGAAAGTCTAGTAGAGTCTTGCGGATCGGTACGGAGATGTCTGTACTTATCTTCGAGAGGCTACAGGACTGTAGGAGTACTTCCCTTCTTGATTCCTCATCATGCGATTTGATTTCATTAAGGCTTATGCCTATGTTTCTTCCTACTCAATCTTATACGTCGGGAAGCGCTTGCTATAAATCGGGAATTTGAGGAATTGAAATGGTGCTACGGATATGGTGCGTGATGTTTTACATGCGTAGTTGATTGGGGCTGTCGTTGTCGCCCTGCAGAAGGATATTATGTTGTTCCATCTCAATAGTTGTGTTTCTGAGAGCTTGGAGGCTATGCTCAGGTTGTTATGATGCTTACGGTTGGTTATCGTGCGGTGTTGATATGATGGTAAAATGCTTGCCCATATGTCGGGGTAATGAATGACTTGAAGGGAGGTCTTCTCAGAGTGTGATTTCGAGATTTCAGTATTTAGGTTCCGGTGGAAGAAGGGAAATTGGACTATGAATGTTCAAGTTTGGGTGACAAAGTAGTAAGACTTGGTGTTATCAAGTGAGGTGGAGTATTCACCTGTGATGTGATATCGTCGTCTTTGATCGAATGGAACGTGTCAAGTTCGCCGGTGTTATAGTTCTTTGGTGGCATTGGGTCAGAGTGTTGTGAAGTAGTATTGAAGAGGCGGCTGTCAGAGACCGTGGTGTGTGGTGGTTCAAGTATTGAATGAGTATTTCTAATGAAGGCAGCTCGAGAAAGATGATCTTCGAAGAGTTAAAGTTATGGTGATCTGCTGGTTTAGATGTTTCAAAGAATGATATTGAATTGAGGCTGCAATTGAGCAACATGCGATGAAGGAAGACGTGTGAGAAGTGCCAGGCGGCGGCTAAATCTCTAAAAGACCAGGTTTAAGAAACAGAAGTCAGGTAGTTGCTTAAAGGAATGAGTTTAACTAAAGTGGGAGAGTGGCAATGTAGCATATGAGATCTGTGGTAAGATAGATGTCTATCTTGAGGAGAAGTTTGGAGTGATTTGAGAATTTTAGTGGACGGTGATTAGGTCCACGAGCTTAAACTGAAATGTTGGTTATTCGGCGGAAGGTTGGATACAACAGAGAGGAGTTGTTAGGGACAAAGAAGGATGCAATGTGGCGGTGAATTTGAAGATATTGTCGTGCATTTAATAGATGTCTATGAGGAGCGGACAGACTAGTAAAGTTGGTAAATGAAGAAAGGCGTAGGACGGGGTATTGATGTCGTAGAGATTGTGTGGTGCATCATCTTTGGAAGGTGTCAGTTGGTAATTTTCACAGGTGGGTTATCTCCTGTGAGCATGATAGCGGTCGTGTGGTTGGAAAGTTTCTACGAGGAATTCTAGTAGCTATTCGGTAGGAGTCTGAATACGTGAATGATGCTAGAGAATTTAAGTGTTCATGGGATTCTAATAGGAGGATTTAGAAGAAATTGACGGATGGGTTGAAAAAGATCATGTTAGAAAAGGAGAAAGGATTTCGGTGGGGTCATGAATGATGCAAGGAGTAGCTTCAGGCTAAGTGGGAGAGTCCCACCGCCCGCAAATAGGGTTGCAGGATTTGTCTTCTCATGGGGTTGCGGATTATCGACGTATCGAAAAGTTATTACAGCTAAGGGTAAAGGAGAAAAATTGTAATTGCATATGGGATTTGATGAATGTGTGAAAAGGTTGACCCTATTGGACCAGGGTTACGCTTTGGACGATTCAGAATTTATGCTTAATGCATAGGCGAGTTATAAGGGTAGTGACTTTGTCACGTGCTTCATTGAAAGGGTGTTCATGTGCTAGAAGAGCCTTGGAGTTGATTGTATTCAGGTCCAGTCAGAGTGGGTGACTCTCAATAGCGGTCCTAATGGATTTGAAAGTTAAAGAATGCGGTGTTTAAGGGTTAAAGGCAGCAATATGATTAAGAATCGAGCTTTGCAACGTGATTTCGGAGAAAGGGAAAATGGTTGGTGTGTCCTATGTTATTTTCAGCGTGCATGATAGTATTAGAGGAGTGAGAGAAATAAACTCCGGATTTGTAGAAAGATTGTCAGGAGGAGTATATCAGTCGAAGTTGTAAATGCCCACCAGGAGGGTATGAGCTGGTTTGTGGGGTTGAGACAGCATGGTCTCGTGAATCAAGGCCACTCGGGATGAGTGAGGATTGAGTTTGTTATGTGTTGAGTGGGGTTACTATTATGTCTGAGGCAATTAAATATGATTAAAATAAGATAGATTGGTTAGCCATGGTTGAAATGTCACATGTACGATAGTGACCAGTTCCTTTAGTGTGATTGTGTTATGCGTGTGGTTTGTGCCGATGTGCGCTAGGCTTGTCGGCCGTCATAGCAGATTTTATTTGGAAGCATTCGGGTATTATGGCCTATCAGGTGTAGGCAGGTCCCGGAAGGTTTATGATGGTATAGACTATTCCTTGAGGATTTGCCTGTTTTGTGATTATGAGAATTCACTCGTGCGTTGTTATGATTCTCTTAAGTTGAGGTAAGTAAAAGGTTCCTATGTGGTGAAGTGTTCACCCTATTAGTGGTTCAGGAGTTATGATGGAATTCTTGCGCTATTTTATATTGGCGTGTCAGGTGCAGTAAGAAATATGTAACCGGGAGTAAGGATCGAGGTTGCGGTTCAGTACTAACAAGGATGTCATGAGCTCGGATGAGCAAGAAAAAGGGATTTGAAAATTCAGAGTAAGCTGGTATTGTCTTCAGTGTCACCTGAGATCGATGTGTGGGCAAAGAGGCTTGCACCCCGGTTATGGGTTCTTGATTTGTTTTGCAGCGTTAGCGTGGCCGGCAGTATGGATGTGCAGACTTGTTAGCTAGTATATGAGGTAGTGGAAGTGTGTTCCACAAGAAGACTGTATAAGTGCGACATGTAGTCACTTAATGGATTGAAGATTTAGACCAAGTATAAAGAAGTGTAATATTGCTTATTTGAGAGTTTATGCCTGGAAGGTGTTCAGTTCATCTTTGTTGCGGATTGTGGGGTGTAGTCCCGGCTATGATGGTGGTTCTTGCGTGTTATGGGAAGAAGTGGGTTAATATGGACCCAGATAAGGCTATCAGCCTAGTTCAGTGCGAGCAGAATCGGCTTGAAGTGTGTAAATGAATTTAAATAGGACTATGGGCTCCATGTGAGTCAAATGTGTTCATTTCGGTATAACGCTTCTCAAGGAGGGGTATTGGAATATCAGATGTGGTTCCGTCTTCGTCCAATCCATGTAATATTATGATTGTGCCGTGTGAGTTGTGAAATGGCTTGATAATCTCTATGTGTTGAGTCTCCATGTAGTGATGATTTTATGTGAGCAGGAGAGCTCTCGAGATTCAGAGTACATATATCACACCAAAGTTGTGCTCGAGTTTGGTAGCGTATGGCTCTATCAGTATCCCCAGGATAGTATTATGCACTTAGCGTGCTTGTGATCGATATTCAGTATTTTGTGATAGTGAGCAATTCAGCTTCGTGTATATCTCCATATGTCAATTTTATGATGGGATCGAGTGGCACGCCGCCACGGGTATGTTATTTGAATCGGGTTGCACGCCGCAATAGTGGGATGTTGAGTGAGGTTCCTATATTTATTTTTCTTATGTTTTTCTTCCTATATTCTGAGGAAAGTTCATATTTGTAGCGTGAGTCGAGTAGTCCCTTCCTGAGACATTTCCTTATGTATCATGTTCGAGTGGTGGCCTATTGGCGCATTGTGGCAACGTGTGAGACTGTTGGTCATGTCTGGGGTGACTGGTTGCCTGAGCAGCTCATACTGGGTGAGACGAGAATATTGGATCAGGGATCAGTGCGGTAAGATTCTGTGAAGTATATTACAGGACAATTACCATTATTTGGTTCGTAATGAGATGATGATTTTAGTCAAGGGGAAAGATTCAATGTTTGGTTAACTCTGCAATTTGTTAGAAATTTCTACACGTCTCCTCCTTTGTGGTGGTATTGCCAGCATTATAGCAGGATGTATATATATATATATATCATAAGGTGCATTGGGAGCATCAAATTCGTGGAATTTTGGCTATTAAGGTTCAGGGAATGTCATTGTGGTTGGATGATGAAATATGCGGTGTATGATGCTAAATTCAGCAAAGGTATGCAGTCATGTTTTGGTACCTCGTGTAGTAGTTGATACGGTGTTTATATATTGGAAACATGCCTGGCAGAGAATTTCAGGTGTTGGAACTGGGTTCTGAGCTTATAGTATGGATAAAAGAGGATATCTTCAGATTTGATCAAGCTAATGTTCTCAACTCGGTTGTGGTAGCACGGGCAGGTACGCAAGGTGTTAAAAGTGATTTCAGATAACTCCAGAGCAGTTCTTAGCATGTTCGAGGATGAACACATGTTTAAGTGGGGGAGAATGTAATGACCCGACCGATCGTTTTGAGCTCTAGCGCGCCGCTCGGCGGTTTGAGGCCGTGAGAAGCTTTGTTTCAGATATTATGACTCGTAGGCATGGTTGGAATTGAGTTTCAGGAAGTTCGGAGTCGATTTGGAAAGAAAATTCTCATTTTGAGAGCCTTAAGTTGGAAGAATTGACTAAGATTGGATTTTTGAGTAAACGACCTCAGAATCAGGATTCGAAGGTTCCATCAGGTTCGTATGATGATTTTGGACTTGGGCGTATGTTCGGATCGAGTTTTGGATGACCCGGGAATATTTCGGCGCAAATTGAAGAAGTTAGCATTTTAGAAGAAATTTCATAAGTCTTGGTTGAAGTGCATTTCGGTGTTATTGATATCCGTTTGGAATTTCGAGTCTGGGAATAGCTCCGTATCGTGATTCTGGAGTTGGGAGCGTGATCGGATGTGAATTTAGAGGTCCGTAGGTCATTTTAAAGTCATTTGGCTAAAGATAGTAATTTGAAGGTATTTGAGAAGTTTGACCGAGAGTTTAACCTTTTTATATCGGGGTCGGATTCCAATTATGAAAGTTGAAGCAGGTCCGTATCGAATATGACTTGTGTGCAAAATTTGGGGTCAATCGGATGTGATTTGATAGGTTTCAGCATCGGATGTAGAAGTTTGAAATTTCGTAGTTCATAAAGCTTGAATTGGAGTGCGATTCATGATTTCGACGTTGTTTGATGTGATTTGAGGCCTCAAGCGAGTTCATATCATGTTTTGGGACATGTTGGTATAATTGGTTAAGGTCCAGAGGGCCTCGGATGGATTTCGGAAGGTTAACGGAATGGATTTCGAGCCACAATAGCTGCTGAAATTTCTGCTGCAAATCTGTTTTGGACAGCAACTGATGCATCGAAGAGCTAACTTTGGAAGCGTATATATCAAAATCTATAAGGAATCTGAACATTTGCAAAACCTAAATGTTGTATCCCTTACATTCTAGTTTCTAGAAAGTAAATCCATTCATGATTTGGACATTTGATTAGAAAGTTATGGTCAATTGAAGATGGCTGGTGAAGCAGTTTCGACAGAATTTACTGATGCATGGAGCCTACTTTGAAAGCTCATATCTCGGAATATATAAAGAGTTATATGGTGTACAACCTATCAAATGAAAGATCTTCGAGTCTAGTTTCTATATATTTAAACTTTTCGTCATGTGAATATTTCTACAAGGAGTTATGGGTGTTGTAATAGAAGGTGTACAGCAGGGGAAAATTATAATAGGATGTACAACCTGCACAACGCAAGATACAACTCGATGAAGCCTGGGCAGATTGTTTTAAAAGCGAGTTTTGGCCCATTTCATTCATTTCTTTCATTTGTCTTGGACGATTTTGGGGAGCTCAAGGAGGGATTTTCACCAAGCAACACTAGGTAAGTGATTTCTTCCTATTTTTTAGTTAAATATGTGATCTTACATGGATTTAGACATGGAGAATTAGTATAAATTTGAATTTTTTTGGGAATACCTATAATTTGGAATTTTGGACTTTTACCATGAATTTGAGCATGAAAATTAGAGCAAATTGTATATTTGAGTTAGTACAGTTATGGGTAGAATTTATCTTCGAGAAATTTCGGAATCCGGACATGTGGGCCCGAGGGCATTTTGGTCAACTTTTCGAGCGGAGTTCGGAACTTATATAATTTGAATTGTTACAAGTATTAGAGTGAATTTTATTGGTTTGCTCGTTATTTGAATAGTTTTGGGGCGTTGTGCATCAATTGGAGTCGTCGGTAGGGCTTGAAAGCCGGTTATGGAATTTCAGAGCGAGGTAAGTATCCTTTCTAACTTTGTGAGGGGGAATTGCCCGCATAGATGAACTAATTAAATATGTGCTACTATTCACGGGGGCTACGTACGTACGAGGAGATGGGAGTCAGTGCGTAGTTACTATTATGCTTGTGTCTGGGTACTCTAGGACCTACTAGCATGCCTTACATGTTGTACCTGTGATCTTGCCAATAATATTAGACTGTTAATGCTATCGAATTAGTAATTGATTACCTAAGAAGGTTAGAGTTTACTTTTCTTAATCATTTAGAAAGAGAATTTATTCTTCTGTGGGTAATTGTGTTCCTGATAAATTTATAATATTTAAACATTATTAAACTTGGAAAATGAATTTCCAGACTAAGATTTAAATTCTATTTTCGCGTTTCTTAAAAGAGAATTTTACCACTTTCTTGAGTAACTGCTTTCTTGATAAAAATGTGGACTTATTGTGTGAATATGTGTATCTATGGGTTCCTGAGTCGCATGTATGATTCGCGCAGGATAACCCTATTATTTATATATGACTGCGTCGCACGATCGATTCGCGAGCGCGGGAGAATAGATGCATCTATGGTTCGAGTCGTTCGACCCTTCGGCAGTGCACATTTTATTATTGTTGGTCCGCGCCGTTCGACCTTCAGCATTTCTTGCGCATGATAATTGCTGCGTATTTTCTGTAATTATTACCTGTTTATTGGCCTATGAAGTTTTAAATTGCCAACTGAAATGACAAATTTAAAGTGTTAATGTAAAAGAAGTTGATATTACTCATCCATGATTTTATTAAATTGCCTATGATATTCCCACTTAGTGTCTCACTTGATTATACTAAATTGACTTCTAGCAAGTGTCTAATTCGACCTCTCGTCACTACCTCTTTGAGGTTAAGCATGATACTTACTGAGTACACATTGTTTTCGTACTCATGCTACACTTGCTGTGTATTTTTATTGCACAGGTTTTTTCACAGCGATGTGGACGGCTTGGAGACTTAGGTGAGCTGCATCATCCGGAGGCGATCCGCAGCTGACAGAGTTTCCCTCAGATGTATTTATTTTTATTTTAAATTCCTTGTCCAGTTGTTTTCGGACAAGCATTGTAGTATCTGTTTAATTCTTAGAAATTTGCTCATGCACTTGTGACACCGGGTTCTGGGATGTGTTTGGGATGTATTTTATTAAAATGGAATATTAGACTATCGTATTTACTTAGCGGATTTTATTCAGTTATTATGTTATAAAGTGAAAGGTAATGATTTCAAAAATGCTAAATCGGGAAATTTAACTTAACCATTTAATGATTGGCTTGCCTGACAGTAATGTCCAGCGCCATCAGGACCTTATGGATTTTGTGTCGTGACACTATCGTAGGCCGTGATGGCGCCCAACGGTACCGTTAGGAAAGCCAACAATTTAATCAACACATCAATGTTAATCCAAAATGCATTTCTAATCAATTAAAGTAATAAAGAGTGGAAATCGTTCATTTTGTAGAGAAGGTAGATGTTATTATTTTAAATGTGCGAATGAGGAAAAAATATAAACCAGGAAAATCATAGTGGAATACAACCAAGAGAAAGATATAAATCCCCACAATCCGGTGTCAAAAATGCATGAGCATCCACTAGGAAGTAGAATACTAATACAACATCTCTTGAATATAAAATCGACAAGATATAATAAGCGAATAAGATGGGGACTCCATGTGCTGCGGATCGTAACATAGAATACATCTCACCACAAAATATCCTCAGCAGCTGTGCCTCTGCGCCAAGATGACCACCAAATGTACCTGTCTTAGGACCTGCGTAATAAGTGCAGAAGTGAAGTATGAGTGTGTAAATCAACGTGTGCCCAATAAGTATCTAGCCTAAACCTGATGAAGTAGTGACAGGGGTCAACATCGACACTTACTAGTGGTCCGACAAATCAAGTATAATAAAAGTAGACATGTATGAAGCATGACAAGTAAAATGGAGAGAGCAAATATATGTACATAATACGATACTCAATAGAAGAATAAATACGAAGTACTCAATAACCGGATACTACCTCAAATGGAATTCATAATACTCAACACCAGATAAAATGTCACATCTTAAGTCAGAAAAACAAATAGGGACATTGACTCCTTATAAAATATCATGCACGATTCGACTGAGGCGAACGACCTAATCCCATAAGAGTGTTTCATCGAACTGCCAAGGCGAACAACATGATCCCATAAGAGTGTGTTACATAGTCTTGCCGAGGCGAATGGCTCGATCTCTTTAGAGTGTGTTACATAATCCTATCAAGGCGAATGGACAGATCCCATAAGAGTGTGTTACAAATCCTGTTGAGACGAACGAACCGATCCCATAAGAGTATTGCATGATACGATCGAGGCGAACGACCTGATCCCTTAAGGGTATAGCATGATAATGCCGAGACGAATGACCCGATCCCATAAGAGTATTACTGAGGCGTTCAACCCTATCCCATTAGAATAAGACAGTTTGATGGGTCACTTCCCCCACTCATGAATATACATGTGAGTTATAAAATTAAAAAAAAAAATTTGGATGAATATTCACAACGCGGGAGAAATTCGTAGTGAAGGACAACTTCCATGGTTAATCAAGTAGGTTTTCAAGTATCTAAAAATTTTACGCCCCGCAATAATATGTCGATATTACGTCCCGCAGTACTACATCACGATGATGTTACGTTTTCCAGTATTAAATTACGACGGTGTTGCACCCTGTAGTATTGTACGTTGAATTTGTCGTAAGGTAATTGACTTCAATCCAAGGAAGAGATTATTTGGAGATTATAAGGATTATGCTATTTCAAACAAGTGATGAGTGAATTCGTGCAGGTGAGAGGGGAAGCAAGTCAAAGAAAATGAATTTTCGTCCAAGTTTGGCATGTTGGGATAAAATACTGGCCAAGTGTTAATACCCAGTATTTAGGGACTAGTACCATACAAGGTACCATATGACCATAATAGTATGATGTGTAAAGGATATTTAAAATGAGTAGAATTTTAAGTAATGTGAGGTAATTTTTATACGGGTAATTGATTAATTACCGGGTAGGGAGTTTTATCCAATTAATTAATTAATTATTGATGAGATCAATAATGTTGGATGACTCTTAATCTATGTTGGGTTAACGTGGCAGCAGCATAACTTATGTTGGCTTAGTCAACAACTTTGGAAGGCTTAGTCATTGATATCTCATTCTTTTAAAAGAATTGATACAATGTTGTTTCGTAAAGTAGCGTATAAGAATCCTTTAAAAAGTCTTAAAAGACAACCTTTATCTTCTTCAGCAAAATTAGTATTTTTGCATGAAGCCATTTGACATTTAAATAAGGGTTTGAAATTGGTTTTTTGAGAACAGAGCATTTCTTCTAAAGATGGACCAAATAATTGAACGATCTCCTACTGTACAACCGATTTCTTGGGGTTCAAAGGGGAAAAACAGGTGATGACTCCAACACAGGATCTACTTGATAGTGATCTTTGGGTGGTGATGCAAATCAAATTTCCATACAAACCATATCACAATTAGACGTGATATCTTACCAAAGTTCTTGCAACCAAACAATTCCTACGAAAATTATTCGGACCGTAGCAATGTAAAATTTTTCAGTTCTAAAGGAGTACGGTGCAACCTTTATCAAGAATATTATAAATTCCTTCTTTCTTTTGGCATGATCTATACGACATGAACGAAACGAGAAAATGCACAACTTTCATAAAATACTCTATTCGTAGAAATGTTGCAGATATGTATATTCTTATCCTTCCACGTGTAAAATTACTCTATCATATGTTCATGGGTCTCA
>ML262060.1:450-14253 GCA_005239495.1 Nicotiana undulata
AAATGTTGACCAAAGTCAACTATATTCATTTATTAATTATCAAAACTCATTTTCATCAACTTTTCACATAATAGCTTCCCGGCCACACGCCCGGGTTGCGCACGCATTACGAGGTGAGACTAACGGAGGCTCTCGGAGCCTCAGAACACAGATACAACTTAAATTACATAAGATGACCTTTTGGGTCATCACATGATGTCGTGCTCACTTAATTCAATTGCCCACTTGGCCAGCCTCCCCGACAACTCAGGTTTGTGCAATATGTTTCTCAAAGGAAAAGTGGTGATGATCGAGATCGGGCGGCACTAGAAGTATGTCCTAAGCTTTCTTGAAGCTATGACCAAGGCCAGGGCTAATTTCTCGAGATGGGGATACCTCGCCTCGGTGTTGACAAGTGTTTTGATAATATAATAAATTGGAGATTGCATACCTTTATCTTCTCGTACCAAGACACCACTTACTAGTACTTCCGATATGGAAAGGTAAATGAGGAGGTGTTTCCGAGCTCGGGCTTTGAGAGAAGGGGTGGCGATGATAGGTATTACTTAAGTTCTTTCAATGCTCGTACACATTCGAGCATCTCCTCGAGGTCGTTATCCTTTTTGAGTACGCTGAAAAAACTATGACACCTATCGAACGATCGTGAAATGAATATGGATAGGGAGGCAATTCGGCCAGCCGGTCTTTAGACTTGATTCTTAGTGGTCAAATGTTATGGTATCCCGTCGATGGCCATAATTTGATATGGGTTGACCTCAATTCCTTGTTCCCGAGGCCACGCCAAACACGCACTTTTCAGGGTTCAATTTCATTTTGTACTTTCTCAATATGTCAAATGCTTCCTTTAGGTGATCGATATGATCTTCGGCTTTCACAGACTTGACCAACATGGCGTTTATGTACACCTCCATGGTCTTGCCAAGCTGATCTTTGAATACTTCCATGACCAACCTTTGATAGGTAGCTCCTGCGTTCTTCAACCCAAATGGCATGGCCCTATGATGAAGAGAGGATGGTTACAAATATCACAAATGGGCTATACCTATGTTTAGTGATATTGGGCAATACTTCTCCACCAGTTACAGCATTGTACCTTATTGCAGAAAATGGTTGAAATAAGACACTATAAGGGTGGTTGATTTTTAACTTTCAGCCTTTAAGACAGGTACCTGACCAATGGGCGACAACTTAAGGTCAAAATTAAAAGTTTTTCTTGTTGGTTAGGTAATTTGTATCAAAGGTAAAAAATTCAAGACCAATTTATTTCTATGTCATTCGTGAACTTAATTCAATTTGCCCCTTGGCGCTAGTTGACACAAAGCCTTAAGATTTTAAGAATCGACGACTTGTGGTTTGAAAAAAAGAGTATTTGAAATTAAAATTGAAACAAATATTTGAAGGTCAAATTTATTTTTCAGCATAAATCTTACTTTTAAAATATTAAGATCTTGTGAGTGAAAGTATTATTTCACTTCCTCAAACCAATTTTTCAACTTAAAATTTTCTACTACAAATTGAAATTGATATACTGACAAATATTTTTTGTTGATGATTCATTGTTTGACAAGTGAAGTAATGGCCAAATCTACATATTATTAAAAACCAAAGAAAAAGGCACTACATTAACCCTAGTGGCAACCCAGAAAAGCTACATGGCATAATTAGTTGTTTAGTTAAAATTTAGTTATTGATTGTTATTTTTGAATTTAAATATTTATAAAATTCGAAAATAAGAAACTACTAATTCAAAATAGGGAGTAGCTTCTTACTAATATTATATATAGGAAATTTTCTAATATATATAAAAAGAAGTAAAATAATTATTTGATGTCAATTGGCATAATCATACGATGACAAGTATAGATTTTTTAGATAAAGCTCCAACAAAGTTGGAGTCTTAAAGTTATTTAAAATGATAAAAATGAAATTTAAAAAAATAAAAAAAATTCAATTCAAATGTGGGTAGTTTCAAGTTGGAGTTTAAATTAATTTAGAATTACAAATAAAAACTTTTAATTCAAATTTGGAAGTAGTTTCTTCCTTTTGTTTCTTTTGTTTAAATTGTTTTCGTTTTATTATAACTAAAATGTGTATTTACTCATTAAAGTTTAGACAACATAATTGAGAGCAATTAGACCAGCCGGTCTTTAGACTTGATTCTTAGTGGTCAAACGTCGTGGTATCCCATTGTTGACCTTAATTTGATCTCGAATTGACCTCAATTCCTTGTTGTGATACCAAAGAAACCCAAAAAAATTCCCGAGCCACGCCAAACACGCACTTTTCGGGGTTAAGTTTCATTCTGTACTTCCTCATTATGTCGAATGCTTCCTTTAGGTGATCGATATGATCATCGGCTTTCACTTAACCAACATGGCGTCTATGTACACCTCCATGGCCGTGCCGAGCTGATCTTTGAACATCTCCATGACCAAACATTGATAGGTAGCTCCTGCGTTCATTAATCCAAATGACATGACCCTATGATGAAGAGAGGATGGTTAAAAATATCACAAATGGGATATGCTTGTTGTCACGACCCAAATTCCCAACCCTCGGGATCGTGATGACACCTAACAACATACTTTCTAGGCAAGCCAATGTTAGAATTTATTTAACCATTTTCTTTTAACAATCTGCTTAAACATGAATAAACAATTTAAAATAAACACAAAATCTAATACTTTCCAACAACTGATATCATAAATAATATTTGAAATGATAGACGGACCACGAGCTAATACTAACTATAAACTACCCAGGGTATGGTGTCACAATTCATGAACTACTACATAATACTACAAATAATTGGGCTGAAAGAAATATATCTCTGTTTTGAATGAAATAAAACAGTACCAAATAATAAAGGGAAGACCCAGGAATCTGCGGACGCCAACAGATCTACCTCGTGTCTCTGTGCGAATAATGTCAGCTACTACTTTCACCTAACTCTGGCCGGTACCTGGATCTGCACAAGAAGTGCAGAGTGTAGTATCAGTACAACCGACCACATGTATTGAGTAAGTGCCGAGCCTAACCTCGACGAAGTAGTGACGAGGCTACGACGGGGCATTAACAATATAACCTGTGAACAATATATAATAAAGCAAGAAGGAAATTCTAAACTAAATAAAACAATAATCTGTAGAAATGGATAAAATAACTCAGCCACCTTTTCCAGGTCTCAGCTATAACCAATTCTCAAATAAGTTTTCAAATTTCCACTTTGAAATGATCGTAAATGCATAATATGAAAAACAGTAAAGTAAAACAGTAAGTTTTCAAATCCTTGTGTTTTAAAAAATAAGTAGAACATAAATGTCGTCCCTTATTGCGGCACCCTTATTTCTCCTGTTGCGGCCTGCAACCCGATCCCACTTGTCCACCCTTATCACTCCTTGTTACGGCGTGCAACTCGCTCCCACCAGACAATCACATCTCTTTATTTATAAAAAAGATTTTCACAATTTAAGTCAAAACCTTTCACAATTTATGTCTCAACAATTGTAAACAGAATAAGTTTCACTTTAAATAACAGTAACATCAGAATATGAAATAATGACAATAAAACAATGAGTGTTCCTGCCTTTATTTTTATAAACAGTAAAACATGAATATTCTCCCTTATTGCTCCTTGTTGCGGCATGCAACCCGATCCCACCTGTCCACCCTTATTGCTCCTCCATATATATATATATATATATATGGAGGAGCAATAAGGGTGGACAGGTGGGATCGGGTTGCATGCCGCAACAAGGAGCAATAAGGGAGAATATTCATGTTTTACTGTTTATAAAAATAAAGGCAGGAACACTCATTGTTTTATTGTCATTATTTCATATTCTGATGTTACTGTTATTTAAAGTGAAACTTATTCTGTTTACAATTGTTGAGACATAAATTGTGAAAGGTTTTGACTTAAATTGTGAAAATCTTTTTTATAAATAAAGAGATGTGATTGTCTGGTGGGAGCGAGTTGCACGCCGTAACAAGGAGTGATAAGGGTGGACAAGTGGGATCGGGTTGCAGGCCGCAACAGGAGAAATAAGGGTGCCGCAATAAGGGACGACATTTATGTTCTACTTATTTTTTAAAACACAAGGATTTGAAAACTTACTGTTTTACTTTACTGTTTTTCATANGCACTTGTCCACCCTTATTACTCCTTGTTGCGGCGTGCAACCCGCTCCCACCAGACAAATCAAATTACATCTCTTTATTTATTATAAAGTTTCACAAATCAGATTCCAAGCCTTTCAATATACTTAAATCTCAATTATCATAAATAAAAACTGTACTATTCAGAAACTTCATCAATTATCACTACACAACGAAACCAACCTAACACTGACAACCAGCTCAACCAGATGTACCGCAATGTGTCTAAGAGACAAGTATATAAATATATATATATATATCACCCTTATTTCTCCTGTTGCGGCGTGCAACCCGATCGCACCTGTCCACCCTTATTACTCCTTGTTGCGGCGTGCAACCCGCTCCCACCAGACAAATCAAATTACATCTCTTTATTTATTATAAAGTTTCACAAATCAGATTCCAAGCCTTTCAATATACTTAAATCTCAATTATCAGAAATAGAAAACTGTACTATTCAGAAACTTCATCAATTATCACTACACAGCGAAACCAACCTAACGCTGACAACCAGCTCAACCAGATGTACCACAATGTGTCTAAGAAACAAGTAACACTTTCAAAATACTTGAAACAATATTTAACAACAAGTTGACGAACCAAGTAGACATGAAGGCATCAATTATCATAAAACACTTAAACTAGGGATCAATTAAATTGGAAACGGGGAAGGGATAATGCTTAACAGACAGTTTGGTGGTGCATAGATACTCGTCACCTCACCTATACACCACACACATGCAAATTCACATAGCAATTAAGTTGGGGATTCCTATTGCCTCAAGTCAAGGTTAAACCAAGCACTTACCTCAAATTCACAGGTCACTCACTACTCAATTACAGCTTTTCCTTTAGAATATTGCTCTAACCTGCTCGAATCTAATCATAATCATATTAATACCATCAACATAGGCTAACAAATCGAATTCCAGAATAAAAACTACAAAATATGCCAAAAATCCGAAATCGGCCAAAATCCAACCCCAGGGCCCACATCTAGAAATCAGTCAAAAATGGCAAAATCAAAACCCTTGTCCTCTCCCGAGTCTAACTATATAAAATTCATCAAACTCGGACTCTGTTCGGTCCCTCAAATCCCTACCTAAAACTCTCCAAAACTCAAGCTCTAACTCCCTCAATTTCACTTTAAAACCATCAATCAAATCCCAAAAAACGAAGATGGATTCATGAAACATAACAAAAAACGAGTAAAGAACACTTACGCGAATCCCTATGGTGAAAATCGCCTCCAAAATAGCTCAAATCCGAGCTCCCCAACTCAAAATACGGCCGAATGAACAAACTCTTGTTTTATATATTTTTCTGTCAGCTATTCTGCCTTGTTTCTTGTGCCAAACGATCCCGAAAATTACTTTTTATGCCTCCAATGGATTCCTTGTGAAATTATAGTCAAGTTAGACTTTTGAATCACTCAATTTGACCTTATAATGAAGGAGATATGTAGGTTTTAATATTTGCAAATAGTGCAGATTTTTTAATACGCCGTCAATGATATTTCGTAATTAATCTGAAAAATCTGGCAACCTTAGTAAAATGACCATAAAATCCTCATACAATGTCCAAATTCGATGATTCTTTTTGCTACGGGTCCGTAATGACAATACATGTCTAATACTTCAATCAAAACAGAAACCAAAGCTTATTTGTTTAATATGATATCAGTTATGCTTGAAGAAACCACGTCGAAACATAAGAAAAACGAGCACAACACAACCCAAACCTATATGAAACTCACTCGAGACCCTCGAGACCTCAACCAATAATTCAAACAAGTCATATATCACTACTCGAACTTAGTCGAACCTCCAGAACACTCAAGACAACACCAAAATACCAAATCAACCTCGAATTCAAGCCTAAGAATTTTTAAACTTCCAAAATTCGCTAACGACGTCGAAACCTACCAAACCAAGTCCGAATGACCTCAAATTTTGCACACGCATCACAAATGACACTACAAACCTACTCCAACTTCTGGAATTCCATTCCGACCCTGATACCTAATTTTCCACTGTCGACTAAAATCGCCAAATTTCTAGCTTTCGCCAATTCAAGCCTAGAACAGAGTCTTAGTTCATAAAATGACCCATTGGATCATCACACTTATGCTTAGTGATATTGGGCTATACTTCTCCACCAGTTGCAGAGTTGTCGCTTATTGTAGAAAATAACAGAATAAGGCACCGTAAGGATAGTTGATTTTTAACTTTCGGCTTTGAGGCAAGTCGCCTGATCAATGGACGACAATTTAAGGTCAAAATTAAAAGTTTTTCCTGTTGGTTAGGTAATTTATTTCAAAGTAAAAAATTCAAGACCAATTTATTTCTAAGTCATTTGTGAACTTAACTCAATTTCCCCCTCGGAGCTTAGTTCAAAGCCTCAAGGTTTTAAGAATCGACGACTTGAGGTTTGAAAAAAAGAGACGATTTGAAACAAAATTTGGAAAAAACATTTGAAGGTCAAATTTATTTTTCAGCATAAATTTTACTTGAAAAATATTAAGATCTTGTGAGTGAAAGTATTATTTCACTTCCTCAAACCAATTTTTCAACTTTAAATTTTCTACTGCAAATTGAAATTGAAATAATGACAAATATTGTTGGTTAATGATTCACTGTTTGACAAGTGAAGTAATGGCCCCATATATATATATATATATATATATATTATTATTATTATTATTATTATTATTATTATTATTATTATTATTAAAAACCAAAGAAAGAGGCACCACATTTAGTCTAGTGGCAGTCCAAAAAAAAAGCCACATAGCATAATTAGTTATTTAGTTTAGTTATTGATTATTATTTTTGAATATATAAAAGATTCAAAAATAAGAAAAAATAAAAAGCTACCAATTCAAAATGGGAGTTTCTTACTAATATTATATACAGGAAAATTCCTAATATATATAAAGAGAAGTAAAATAATTATATGATGCCAAGTGGCATAGACATACGATGACAAGGGTAGATTTTTTAGATAAAGCTCCAACAAAGTTGGAGTCTTAAATAATAATAAAAATTTTAAAAAATAAAAAAAATTCAAATTTAAATTTGGGAGTAGTTTCAAATTGGAGTTTTAAATTTATTTTAAAATAAAAATTAAAATACTTTTAATTCAAATTTGGGAGTGGTTTCTTCCTTTTCTTTCTTTTGTTTAAATCACTTTCGGTTTATTATAACTAAAAAGTGTATTTATTCATTAAAATTCAGTCAATATTATTGAAAAAATAGAATAAAATTTAAAATAAAAATATATTTCAGGAGTAATAAAATATATATCTTCTATTATATTACAAAAAGGAAGTAGCAAACAAAAATATTAAACAATGTAATTTGATAATAAAAATTTCTATTAACAATGTAATAATACTAAAAATTGGATAGTATAGTAAAGATATATACAAAACAAAAAAGTTATTCAATGACATATAAGTCCCTTCAATTTAATAGAGATTTTATTCATTAAGTTCAAATAATATTATTGAGAACAATATAATACATTTCTAAAAAAGAAATATATTTTAAGAGTAATAAATATATGATAAAATATTAAACAAAGTAATATGCTAATAAAAACTTCTATTAACAATGTAAGAATAGTAAACATTGGATAATATAATAAAGAAAAATACATAACAAAAAGAATGATTCTCTTTATTTAATAGATATTTTATTATTTGATATATCGGTATTAATAAATAAGATGACAATTTAAAGCAATGCGATTATGTTCAAACAAGTTCGATCACAATTTAATTTAATTAATATTGACGGCGCATAGTGAGGATACAACTAATAGTGAGTTAGTAAAAACACAAGATTAGACTGAAATCTCAAAAATATTTTGGTTTTAGTACAATTTTGATCTTTTTCTCGATTTTTTTTCCATTGATGTCATCACGTCATCACCGAAAATCATCTCCTAACACAATCCGGGGCTGAAGTGTAATACTTAATACTATAGGGTACACAAGTTAAATTTCATAAAACTAATACTATACTAAACTAAAACAATGTGAAAAAGAAAAGAAAAAACCTTTTACTTCCGTTTCCAGTTGCCGGAGGATCAACAATTGGGCGAGGAAACATGGAAGACGAGGGATTTTTGTTAATTCAGTTTGTGATGAATATCACAGTAGCTTCTAAATTTTAATTTTTGGTCTCATCAGTTTTCTTCACCCTCTTTATTTTTTTTGGGTAGGAAAAAGATTTAGAAACGATCTTTTTTATCTTTTGAAATCTGCACAAGTCGATTTTTTTTCTTTTCTAATTTCTATGTTTTATTTTCCTGCAGTGTATCAAATTGAGGAGGAGTGAGGCTGTTATAAATGGGAGAAATGGTAATTTTATTTGGAAAACTTTAGTGCTTGCATTTTTTGCTTAATATTTGTTTAATTTTAGATTATTTCATGTATTGGGTCTTTTTTATCAGCTTTTAGTAAAAGGTATCATGAAAGTGAAAGTCCATGTTTTTGTCTTTTGAAATTTGTGTACTTTGTTAATCAGTCATTGCAGTTACAAGAACTATGTTTTTGAGGATATCCCTTTTGCATCAGAGTTGTTTCCACTTTCCACAATTAGGTCTTCTTGTTTAGCATACAAAAACAACATCCCATCATGTTAAGATAAGCTCAGACAATTTTGTTTACAGCTATTGCTCTGACATACATGCATTTGTTTGGGTTTGACACCGCAAATAGTGGCGGAGCTATGGGAAAACCTCCTTCATTAAAAAATTATAACTGTTGAAATATACTGTGAAAATAGAGCAAAAAGAATTTTTTGGTTATTTGTAAGCTGATGAATCCCCTTGATAAAAGGAAAAAGTCCAGTGCAGCAGCAAAGAGGGTTCAAAAATTGCTTTAGATCACAGGTTCATATCCCATATGCGACATTCTATTTTTTTTAACCCCCCTGTGTAAATTTATGGCTCCGCCACTGTCCGCAATGTTCTTTTTTTTGGGGGGAAAAGGAGGTTCAGTGTAGGGGGAAGGAACAGCCTGGTGAGAATCAGAACCTGCACAAATAGTACACTAGGTAGCAGCTCTAGTGCTGAAAAGTTTCCAAGGCTAGCCAGAAGGAGGATAGCATCCTTTTAGATTACAGGTGAAACAGAAACTATGAGGTGTCATTGACAACAGATGTTAAAAGTAAATCCCTCTTTTTAACAACATTAGTGTCGGGGGCTGCTTGTGCGCTTGTTGATAGTTTTCCGGCAACCTATAACTTTTACCAGCACAGTTATTGGGTTCTGTTTACCATGGATTAGTCAAATGGCAAGAATTCACCTAGTGTTGCTTCCGTTGAGAATGGAAGCTAGACCCTCTCTCTTGAGGGCATGCGAACATATTATATCTATTGAAGATTTAACATAGCCATACTTGTTAAGTAATACAACAACAACAACAACATACCCGGTGTAACCCTACAAAGTGGAGTCCGGGGAGGTTAGAATGTACGCAGATCTTACCCTGACCTTTGTGAAGGTAGAGATGTTGTTTCTGATAGACTCCCAACTCATAGAAAAATTAAAAGAGGCAGAAATAAGAAGTAGTAACAACAACAAGATAAAGAGATAAGGTGATTGAATAATCAAAGCGAAAGAAACAACATATTACAAAAGAAATTTGCTGATAGGAAGTTACGAAAATACTAGACTAATGTTAATGCTACCGGCATGAAAAGGAGACACACATGCCCATCTATGAACCTTCTACCCCAATTCCCAACCTCCACACCCGCCTATCAAGGGTCATGTCCTCAGTAAGCTGGAGTAGCGCCATGTCATGCCTACTCATCTCTCCCCAGTACTTGTTAAGTAATGTCACTCTTATTTGAAACATGCGTTGTTAAATTGTGAGTGCACATGTGTATGCATGTTTTTTGAAGTGGAAAGGACTAGCTTTTGCGATTTTTTATTGTCTTTATTTATATTGTCAATGCTTATAACCTTTCTTGAAGTGGAAAGGATTAACTTTTGGGATTTCTTATTGGCCACTTTGTCTATATTTTCAAAGGTTATATAACCTTTTATTGGCTGCTCGTTAGGTTCTCATGCGAGAGGATGATGTAAATCTGGACGCTGTACGGGCTAGATGTAACCTTCTCTTCTTTTGTGTCTTTGGTTTTTGGCCCTTACATCATCCCACATTCATATTACTCCTTTTTCTGGCAGTTTCAAATGTTCTTAAAAGACATTCGGAGCTAGCAGAGCGTCTTTCTAGGTATTGAATCTTAAGACTTGATTGGTATTTACATTATCTGTTAATTTTTTCATTAAATCTCACACCTTTTCTCGAATTTTTGCTACGAATGGCACATAGTAAAAGTTGCAAGCAACAGAGTCTTCCATTCTTTTTCGGTCAAATTTTAAGAAAGGAGCTGAAGTGTACACGTAGTTGCAGGTTGGATATTTGTGATGATAGGATGGCTAGGGTTTGAATAAGTGAGTTCTTTAATGGAAGAATGTGAATAGAGGATTGTAAAGGTAAGGAAGAACAAAGGAATTTGTGAAAATGGAAACACAACTAGAAAAGTTGGAATGAAGATTTATCAGCATCCTTAATCTACTACAATCATGAGAAGACTTTTTGGCACAGAAATGTTGGAGTAATAAACAGAACTTCCAGCAATTCATTGTGTCTTAGCACGTACGGTTTGAAAAAACATATTCCACGGTTGATAAGAAATACTCTTTGACTTTGTGCACTTTTTATTAATAGAAGAGTCAACGATATGAGTTGTTTTTGGTTAGCAAAACATCAAGGAATATCTTGAGTTTTAGTTTCTAAAGAATAAAATTGAAGAAAATGTTTATTGATGAGATTAATGCGGGTCCCGTCAGACATTTTTTGTTGTATAAAATGTGTAATTACTTCCTTTTTAATGTGCGACAAAAGTAGGACTGGACAAAAAGTCTGACATGTACTTTCTTAGGGATGGTAAATAGGGCGGGGCGGGGCGGGTGAAGCTTTGCCCTGCCACATATTTGACCTGCCCTGCCCCGTTTAACAACTTTTCTTTTTTTTAACCTGCCCTACCCCCTTAGCCCTGCCCTGCTCCGCCCTTTTTAGCTTATATTTTTTTTCCTTTTTTAAGTTTTCATGTTCTTACTTATTTGGACAGGTCTGATTCTAATTTCGATTCGAGCAAAAGTAAAAGCAAACAAAGTCAATGGAATTTAATAACCTGTAAAATCTGAAACCTGTTAAAAGAAAGGAAACCTCTAATAAACCAACAAATTATATTATTTGAGGAAACTTAAGCCAGTACTTCATAAGATGTATATTTACTTGGGAATATTTTACAAGTACTTGAAAAAGAAATTAGAGTGTGTCTGTAAAAATAAATAATAATAACCAAACCAACGTAGTATTACAGCCTCTTGCAGAAATGCAGGGTAAGGCTGCGTACAATAGACCCTTGTGGTCCGGCCCTTCCCTGGACCCCGCGCATAGCAGGAGCTTTAGTGCACCGGACTGCCCTTTTTTTTTAACCAAACCAATGTAGTATCATGTTTGACTCGGTAAATGTTCATGAAAGTTTGGAGTTGGAATTGGAATTTTTTTGATGTTGCAATATTATCATTTTAAAGATTTACAAGGAGAAGAAAGGACCAAATATCTTACTAAAGAGAAATCAGATTGTCTGCTCTAGGGACTTTATTTGATGTATCATTAAACACTAAGACTTACTAAACTAAGTGCAAATAACAAAGTAAGAAAAGAAAAATAGAAAATAACAAATTAACAAGTTAGTGATACTTCCACCAATAAGCAATCCATTTGCATGTTCCCAGTGAAAACACATGGTATTACAACATCAACAACAACAACAACAAACCCAGTTTGGTCCCAACATGTGGGGTCTGGGGAGGTAGTCTGTACGCAGACCTTACCCCTACCTAATGCAGGTAGAGAGGCTGTTTCCAATAGACCCTCGACTCAGAAAAGGTAAGAAGAAGGAGAAGGAAGGAAAAAAAAAAGATAAACAGTATCTAATAATAGCAGCACGTAATACAATACCTGAGGCGAACAAAACCACATACCATAATAAAAATCAAAGAATATGAAGGGAAATGCATGCTACTAAGCCTATCATTGAGCACTATAAACTACCTACTAACCCTCTACCTTAATCCTCGACCTCCACACCCTCCTAGCAAGTGTCATGTCCTCAGTGAGCTGAAGCAACGCCATGTCCTGCCTAATCACTTCTCCCCGGTACTTCTTAGGCCTACCTCGACCTCTTCTCAAATTCTCCATGGCCAACCTCTCACACCTCCTAACAGGGGCATCAATGCTTCTTCTCCTAACATGTCCGAACCATCTCAGCCGCGACTCGCGCATCTTGTCCTCCACGGAGGCTACTCCCACTCTGTCCCGGATAGCTTCATTCTTAATTCTATCTTGCCTGGTACACCCACACATCCATCTCAACATCCTTATCTCTGCTACTCTCATCTTCTGCACGTGGGAGTTCTTGACTGGCCAACACTCAGCCCCATACAACATAGCGGGTCGAACTACCACTCGATAAAACTTACCCTTAAGTCCTAACGGCACCTTCTTATCACATAGAACACCGGAAGCGAGCCTCCACTTCATCCACCCCGCTCCGATGCGATGTGTGACATCTTCGTCAATCTCCCCGTTACCCTGGATAATAGACCCGAGATACTTAAAACTCGCTCTCTTGGGGATAACTTGAGCATCAAGCTTAACCTCTACGTCTGCATCATGGGTCTCACTGAATTTGCACTCCAAGTATTCTGTCTTGGTTCTACTCAGTTTGAAACCTTTAGACTCCAAGGTCTGTCTCCAAACCTCCAACCTCGCGTTAACTCCGCTACGCGTCTCGTCAATCAACACTATATCATCGGCAAATAGCATGCACCAAGGCACCTCCCCTTGGATGTGACGCGACAGTACATCCATCGCCAAGGCAAACAAAAATGGGCTAAGAGCCGATCCCTGGTGCAACCCCATCACCACAGGGAAATGGTCCGAGTCACCACCCACAGTCCTCACCCGAGTCTTAGCATCATCATACATATCCTTAATTACCCTAATGTACGCTACCGGAATTCCGCTAACCTCCAAACACCTCCACAGTACCTCCCTCGGAACTTTATCGTATGCCTTCTCAAGGTCAATAAACACCATATGTAAATCCTTCTCCCTTTCCCTGTACTGCTCGACTAATCTCCTTACCAAATGAATCGCTTCCGAGTCGAACGCCCCGGCATGAATCCAAACTGATTCTCGGAAATAGACACGCACTTCCTCACCCTGGCCTCCACCACTCTCCCAAACCTTCATAGTGTGACTCAATAACTTGATACCTCTATAATTGTTGCAATTTCGGATATCACTCTTGTTCTTGTAAATCGGAACCATCGTACTCCACCTCCATTCTTCGGGCATCTTCTTTGCCTTGAAAATAACATTAAACAACCTAGTGAGCCACTCCAAACCTGCTCGCCCCGCGCTCTTCCAGAATTTCACCGGGATTTCGTCTGGCCCCGTTGCTCTGCGCATCGCTCCTTCCACCTCCTCTACCGTAATCCGCCTACAGTACCCAAAATCCCGCCGACTCTCGGAGTGCTCCAACTCACCCA
>ML262061.1:0-20691 GCA_005239495.1 Nicotiana undulata
CCATAATAGCTCAGTAAATAGAGCAAGTTAATAAACAAGGTAAGTGAATCAATCAGTCTAAACAAATAGGCAGAGTTTTTAGGGCTTTGAAATATATATTCTTAATCAGATCATTCAGTAGAGAAATTATTGCCAATCAAGAGGGATTCATGCTCCAAATTTCAACACATATATAGAGAAGCTAATAATCACAGCAACGGACCAGCTTCGAGATGAATAAACAATCATATATAGATAATACGAGTAGGTTAGGCCTTAGAAACCCAGTTTAACAAAGTGAGAGTCATGCTAATACACAGAATCATACATAGAAAAGTTAGGGTTTCAACATAGGCGAGATAACAATCGCAGAATCACCACTATTAGCAGAGAATAGGCTTAAGAGCGAAGAGAATCTCAGTTAAAACCAACATAGAAAAAGGTTCTGAGAAACCCTTAATTTTAAAAGGAAGCAAAACGTTTTAAAACTGAGGATTTCCAAAGATTGAGTTGAGAACAGTGTAAAAAATGAAGAAACAAGTTTAAATCGTTAGAAATACCAGAGATTCAAGAGGTTTAGGCAAAAATTAGGGTTTCATAAGAAACTAGAGAAATCGTAGAACCTGTCGTGAAACTCAAAGATCGTGGTGGATATGGCGTGGTCGTGTCCAAACCCCACCGGAGAGGCCGGAAATAACCCAAGCAGGAGCCCCCCAGGAGCGAGTTGGCATGGCCCAGGCCCTCAAGGGCCTCAGAGATGAAGTGAACAAGAGAGAAGGGACATCATGGAGACTGGTAGTCGAAAGAGGTGAGACTGGAAGTGTCCGGAGAAAGCCATCGGAGAAGACAAAGAACCAGAAGGTTCTAGAGATAAGGGGAGAAGAAGAGACAAAGAGAGAGAGTGAAGAGTCTCGAAAAGAGACGGGGAGGGGGGATTAGGTGGGAGTTAATTTAGGAAAAGGGAGATCTGGGCCGTTGATCTTATTTGATCAACGGCTCAGATTTAATTAGGGATTGGGCCAGGTTGATTGAAGACTGGGCTGGGTGTTTTAATTGGGATTTGGGTTGGGTAATTGGGTTAATTGGGTTGGGTATTTTAGGGGTTTAAATGTGGCTAGTATTTAAACAAAATAGGCTAGATGTTAAATACCCAACAAAATAGATAATTAATTAATTAAAATAGCCAATAATTATATAAAAAGGAAATTAAGTTTAAATAAATAAAATTAAGGGAATTAAAAAATATTAAATATAAAAATGACTAATTATCGAATTAAAATAACATAAAGTGTGCAATTGGGCTATAATTGCAAAGTTNAATGATTAAAAATGATATACCGAGCTCTGGCACATTTCGAAATTATTTATAACATAATTTATGAATAATTATTTAAATATGAAATATTGAATAAACATGCGAATAATTTAATAAAAATAGGAAAAATGCTTAACATTTTAAATAGTGATTTTGAAAGCTTATATGCAAGTTTGAAAATAATTTGAGGAAAAATTGGGTATCAACATCTACAAGCCTCTAAGAGCACATAAACGTCATAAGGCCGGGACAGGGCCCCGACATACCAGTTAATAGATGTCTAAATCATACTAACCAAATAAGAAACTCCGGAGCAAATAGAGCGCACCAACATCTTCCGCTGAGCTGATAACCTACTTGGATGACTCTCAACATGTCTATCGGGAGCTACGGGCATGAAACGAAGCGTCCCCAAGCAAAAGGGACGCCAGTACAAATAATGTACCGAGTATGTAAGGAATGAAAATCAGTAAACAATAGACATGAGAGAAACATGGAGTAAAAGACTCAACATGTATATCTGAATAGCTCTGTGAATCATTTAATATAATAATGTCATGCATATACGTATAAATGTATGGGTATATACGTTCCTGAAATCATCAATCCTCTGAGGGAATCCCATCATATCATCTCGGCCACTGTGGGTAAATCATCAGCGTATACCAGTTGATCAGGTGGTGGTGTAATGAGTGGTGATTTTACCACTCATTTTAGCCTCTTTTCGTTAGATTTTGCATCCTTATATGATAACATGAGGTCGTTTATAGTGTGTGTTGCTCTAATTTCAGGGAAATGATGCCATGAAGTGATTGGTGTTGAATTGAAGTGGAGTTGAGCACAAATTGGTGAATAATGTACAAAAACCTCCAATGATTTCGCACTTGCGGACTCTTGGCTGCTGGTGCGACCTCGCACCTGCGGAGTATTGAACGCACCTGCGAAGAAGGATCAATTTCACAACAACCGCATCTGCGAAGTGGTTTACGCATTTGCGGAACCGCAAGTGCGATGTTTTGTCCGCATCTCCGGAAAATGCTCATGTCACCCAGACTCGCACCTGCGTTTTGGAGTCTGCTTCTGCGGTCAACGAGCATCAGAACTTGGCAGAATTGTAAAATTACATTTTCTCAATCCCAACCCACATATACTCGACTTGGCAAATATTTTCTGCATCTTTTGGCATTGTAAAACATAATTTTGTGTCTTGAAGACAAGGATGAACAAGTCTTGAATCTAGGGTTTGCACACACACTTGGGTTTTGAAGATTTCAAGCTTGTGGTTAAGGTTTTCTTACCCATTTATGTTTATTTCTTCATTCCCTTGCTTTGTATTGAATATTTAAGTATGTAGTATTTATTTTCAACACTTGAATCTTGTTTATGGAAATATTCATATTTAAAGTGTGGATTAAATACCTTGTTGTGCTTATGTATTGAATGATTTTTATTCTTTTGTGAAGTGAGTTAGTGTTTATTTAATTATTCTTGTTCTTTAATATTTCCAAAGGGATTAGCTAACCCTAGGACTCGCCCATTAACTCTTAATTAATTTTGGAGAAGATAATTTGGGGTTGGGAAAGATTAATTAACAAAAACTTGAGGCTTTAACCCTCATTTTATAGATTCTTCCTAGGAATAGGATTGAACCACTTGTAGCCAAATCCAGGTGTGAATAATCTCTTAATTGGGTTAGGAATAATTCAATTAGGAAGTCTTGTTAGTCTTCGAAAGAAGCTAATTAAGAATTATTATCCGTGGCTAATTAACATAAACTCGCTCATACTTGTAAAATCATGAAATACATCGGATCGTTACTTGAGTGTAATTCCCGATGCATTCATGCTTGTTGCCATTGATAATTTTACTTTCTTTCTAGGTTAGTTTATATTTTTGCATTTAGATATAAATATTTTCAAAATCAAAATCTAAGTGTTTGGCATTGCGCGATAAGTTATAATTCTCGTACATTCCTAATCGCCTTCATATTGTTCTCTGTGGGATTCGACCCCAACCTAGTTGGGTTATTATATTTGACAATCGACCGCTTACACTATTTTAAGGTGTAATTTGAGCGTATCACGGTGCGTATATAATGCCTTAACCTTTTCCCATAATGCGTATATAACACTATTTGGTCATAGGTCAATGTAAATGAATGCAATGCATGAGAAGTACGTCAATAAAATCTTTCGGAGTGTCAAAAGACCATTATGACTTTGATTAATATCATGAAATAAACTTTATCAACTTACGTATTTTTTGAGACCCATGAACAAATGATAGAATAATATGACACATAGGGAATCAAGAACATAAGCATCTCTAGTATTTCTATGAATAGAGTCATGTATGAAAATTGTGCATTTTCTCGTTTCATTTGTGTCGTATAGATCATGCCAAAAGACCTGAGCCTATTATCTTGATAATCCCTCTAACACACGTCAATTGCGATAAAATACGTAACAACGAGATTGAAGTAGGGAAAAATCTGTATGATATTCTTGACTAAGATTGTACCATACTCCCTTAGAATTGCAAAATCCCGTTGCATCTTCACTTGCATTCTTGGACGTTGGTGGACCTGGTTTTGATTGCAAGATTCTTCTAACTTTGATTTGGAAGATTCATTAACGTTGCTGGAGTCCTTTTGATGCATAAATTCATGCATCCAACTTTTCATTATTGAAAAATGTATTTATTTAGAATAGTTGGTCCAACAAATCCATGTTTGATTCATTTTGTGCCACCACCTCCTTTAGGATTGATTAGTTGGTAATTTGTTGCCAAACTTATGTACCACCACGTGTATAGTTTTCCCCTTATAATTATCCAAAAAATTTCACTTAAATATTTATCCACAAATCCAATAATTAATCAATTACTCACATAATTAAGAATTATCTCAATGTACTTAAAATACTACTCACTTCTAATATACCTTATACACCTTACTATCATGATCACGTGGTACCTTGTATGGTACTAGTCCATAAATATCGGATATTTTAGCTCGTACCGTATTTTATCCCAAAATGTCAAACTTTGACGAAATTCATTATCTTCGATTTGCTTACCCTCTCACCTTCACGAATTTACTCATCACTCGCTTGAAATAGCATAATGCTTATAATCTCAAAATAATTCCATTCCCGAACTTACGTCGATTAACTTACGACGAAACTTTAACATACAAAAATGTGGGATGTAATATCACATTCCACCAATTTACTTATGGCGTACTTTCACGTACGAAAACATGGGGTGTAACATCATTCCCCCTTTGGAACATTCGTCCTCGAATGTTGACTGATGAACTTATCATTCTCATAACCCATAGCTCTTACGAATACTTTAATACTCTCCTTGCCATTTAGGCAACTGTTCTGTGAGTAAATCTTAAGGTCAAGGCATTCCCTCCTTTAGGCTTCTTTCCCACTGTAAGGCCCCGGAAACTTTTGATAAGTAATTTAGGATTTCGGGGTGCCAGATAGGCTAATTGTAATATTTTACGTGCTATAAATAAGATGTAAATAAATTGGATATGGTAAATAAGGGTAAGAGTCAAATTGGAAAATTTCATAATAGGCTAAAACTCCAAATGAGTTTGCACAAGTCCACCCTTTTAAACGAGGCATATATATATATATATATATATATATATATATGCCTCGTTTAAAAGGGTGGACTTGTGCAAACTCATTTGGAGTTTTAGCCTATTATGAAATTTTCCAATTTGACTCTTACCCTTATTTACCATATCCAATTTATTTACATCTTATTTATAGCACGTAAAATATTACAATTAGCCTATCTGGCACCCCGAAATCCTANGTTTTGTATGGACCTGTAAAGAAAAATCATTAACTGAAACGTCGCCCAGTTAGATTCCTATGTTGTTGTAACTGTAAAAATTTCCTGGTTCGGACTTTTTGGATTGAACAGTACCTTGCGGACTTTGAGGAAACATTTCGTAAAGGGATGCAGATCGGCGGTCCACTATGCGATCACAAACCTGCTTTACAGACCACATAATATCCGCAGAGTAGGGCAGGAGACTGCCCAATTTGAGGGCAGTTATGCGGTGCATTATGTGACCGGATAACTATTATGCGGTGCATTATGCGATCGCATAATAGTTATGCAGACCGCATAACCGGACAGTTGGGTCCCCCAGTTGAGGCCACTTCTGCGACAAGTTTGCGGGCCGCATTTCCATTTTGTCGTCGCATATGCGACCACATAGTTGAGTCGGAGCACCCTATTTTCTAAATTTTAAACCCGACCCCAAATCAATATAAGGCATTTCCCCAGCCATTTTAAGCATATTTTCTGATTGTTTAGAGTGAGGGAAAGGGGTCATAGAGAGAGAAAGTGGTCTTCATCAATTGTTCTTCAATCCTTGCCTAAAAACCTTGAAGATTAACAAGGAAAAACACACTAGGTCTTCATCCTTGAGGTAAGATTCTACACCCTAACCGTTAATTTCGAATTTTAACTAAAGATGGGTAATATCAAGAAAGTTCGTGGGTATTGGAGCTGTTACCTTGCTTGCATGTTTCATCAACGGGGGTAGGAACATTGTTGGACTAAATATGTCTGGGGATGGGTTGAAGGTTGATTAAATCCTCTATAAAAAGGACCTTAAAGACTTATTTCACACCTAGTATTTGAGGGAACTCTCAAAGAAGCTAAGGCTATGAATGTCTTCCTAATTTGTGTTCAATTTTGTTACTTCTCGAAATAGATTGAGGTTGCTAGGGAATCCAGATTATTGTAGAGTCTAAAGGAGAGCAATTAAGGTATGTATATCTAGCTCTAATCTTCATAGTATGAACTCGTTGGTGCTCAAATATACGGTATGAGTTCCCTTGTTTGATTCTCTAAAGAATTAATGGGTTCAATGTGTTAAGTTGGGAAACTCTTGCTTCCGTGTTGTTCTAAGTTACTACCATGTCACTATGCTATTTGAAAAGTATGAATTGTGATTATCATGCTCTTTCTTTTATTTTGTGTACGAATTATTATATGTGTTGGTTCTAGTTGATATGAAAAATGAGTATATGAAACGGTTAAAGAGAGGAATGTAACATAAAACGTTAAATATGCCCAAGTGCCAAGAACTGTATAATAAATGATGGGAAGAGATTTGAACTGAAGGATTCAAATTGATATGGTTATGTCCCAGAGTGAGATGTCTTAGCCGATCGGGCCAAGATCGGACTTCATGATGTACACATGGTGGTAATCGCATCGAAAATATGATATTGGTAATGTCTCACTATTTCAAGTTAGATGGCTTAGACGGTCGGGCAGAGACCAGACTCCGTGTGATAACGACACGATGGTAATTATGAAACTATAATATTGGTAATGTCTCTCTGTTTCAAGTGAGATGGCTTAGCCGGTCTGACAGAGACCGGACTCCGTGTGATAGCGACACGGTGGTAATTATGAAACTATGATGCTGTAATGTCTCACTTGGGATGGCTTAGCCGGTCGGGCAGAGGCCGGACTCCGTGTGATAGCGACACGGTGGTAATTATGAAACTATGATGCTGTAATGTCTCACTTGGGATGGCTTAGCCGGTCGGGCAGAGGCCGGACTCCGTGTGAAAATGACACGGTGGAATGTTAAAATCGTGTCACTTGGCTTTAAAGAACTACTATCCAAAAGATGGAAAAATGGAATAAGAAACCATGGTGACTCTTGTTTGTGTTTCCCCTATTTCTATGAATTGTTATTCGATGCCTTTAATTGCATTACTACATGTTTGTTGTTTATTCTATCTAGAGTAGAGTTTGTTCATACATACTAATACTATGCAATGGTACTAACGTCCCTTTTGCCGGGGGCGCTACATATTCTTATGGATGTAGGTGGTTCCTTAGCAAGCAGGTTGATCGTAGTTAGCGGCGTTTCTTCTCTCTTGCCATATCAGTATTGGTGAGCCCCATTCTTCCCGGGGTCAAGTATTGTGTGTGTTGTTCCACTCTTGTATTAGTATTAATTACTGTAGTTTGAGGTATTAGTCTGAGCCTTGTTGCTGGCATTTCTATATTTTCCACCAGTTGTATTTAGAGGCTCCGTAGACAGGTTATGGGTGGTGTCGGGTATTGGAATTAAATCAGAATATTGGTGTTTGGCAAATATGTTTTTCATCGTATCTATGTAATTGTAACATTTTGGATATTATGGTTGAAAACGTTACCGAAAACAAAAATGGAAGTTAATGAAATATTTATAAAGTGTGATTAGTAGAACTTACCTCCTATATATATATATATATATATATATAGGAGGTAAGTTCTACTAATCACACTTTATAAATATTTCATTAACTTCCATTTTTGTTTTCGGTAACGTTTTCAACCATAATATCCAAAATGTTACAATTACATAGATACGATGAAAAACATATTTGCCAAACACCAATATTCTGATTTAATTCCAATACCCGACACCACCCATAACCTGTCTACGGAGCCTCTAAATACAACTGGTGGAAAATATAGAAATGCCAGCAACAAGGCTCAGACTAATACCTCAAACTACAGTAATTAATACTAATACAAGAGTGGAACAACACACACAATACNCCCACACCATGGCTTGTGATCGGAATCCTTCCAATCTCGTAACTGTTTCTACCTTCTATCATGCAGCCTGTACCATACTGACCTTGTAAGTGCGCCTATGCAACACCTCTCTCCTTTTTCCTCCAGATTTTGTCCAATCTCTAGGCCTCACTTTGTAAACATATACAGAGCTTGATAAAATGTCTCTCTGTTCACAACTTCTATAATTTTCTAGGTCCAATAATCAGACTCCTGATTTACTTAGTTGATATAGCTCTTTAGTTTCCTCTTCCTTCTGATAAGCCTTTATGTATGCGTAATCAATCTTCCGATCTACGGTTCATGGTATAACTTTAGCCTTTCATGGATGCTATGGAATATCTAGGATACAAACTTTTAACAATTCAATCTCTTGTCCATGACCTGGACTCAGTTCTTTCTTTTAACTTATACCAGAGTCTTCTATGGCTATATGATTGGCAACATATATGCTACATGGTTAATACTCCAAAATCTTAAGTGCGTTCATAATGTAACTGTGATGACCCAAAAGGTCATCTTATGTAAATTTAATTATGACTGTGTTCCAAGGCCCCGAAAGCCTCCGTTAAATATCACCTCGATGTACGTGCGCATCCCGAGCGCGTAGCCGGGAAGCCTTCATGTGGAAACTTGATAAAGAGTTGAATTTATGATAATTAATTGAATAAAGTTGACTTTGTTCAACATTTTAGGTAAACAGACTCGGACCCATGATCTGGCGGTCCCGGAAGGTCCGTAGGAAAATATGGGACTTGGGCGTATGCCCGAATTCGAATTCCGAGGACCCAAGTCCGCAAAATAAATTTTTAAAGAAAATTGTTTTCTGAAAATAATAAAGGCTTATAAAAATTAACCTCAATGTGAAACCTGTGCTGCCGGGGCCGTATTATGGTTCCGGAGCCTGGGACAGGTTCAATATGTGTTATTTAAGTTATCTGTGAAATTTGGTAAGAAACGGACTTGACTTGACGGGTTTCGGATCAAAATGGGAAAATTTAGAGTTAATGAAGTTTTGAAGATTATCATAGAATTTGAATTTTGGTTTGGAATGTGATTTTATGTTACCGAGGTCCGAATTCAATTTCGAGACTGGGAATAGTTCTGTTATATCATTTACGACTTGTCTTAAAAATTTAAAATCATTCCGAGTAGTATAGGCCGATTTGGCGCATTAAAATGAATTCTAGAATCTTAAGTTCTTAAGCATGATTCAATTTGGTTTTGGGTTTGAATTCTGAGTTTCATTGTTGTTTTTCGCATTCCGGAAGTTCGAGCAAGTCCGTATCATGAATACAGACTTGCCAGTGCTTTTGGACGGGGTCCCGAGGGGCTCGGGTGAGTTTTGGACCCCCTGGAGCTAAGTTGGAAAAACCAAATTTTTGTTGTCTAGTTTCCTTCTCTGCGATCGCAGAAGGTGGGTCGCGATCGCGGAGAAGGAATTGGGCTGGGCTGCTAATTTTTCTTCGCGATCGCAACTTCCTCTTCGCGATTGCAGAAGGCTGGACTCCATGCCTTCGCGATCACATCCCCATCCTCGCGATCGCATAGTGCCAAGCTAGGGCCGAGCACAGTTGGCCTTCGCGATCGCAGGACCTCTACCGCCATCGCAGAGGTCTGGCCAGTTGGCCTTCGCGATTGCAGGGCCCTTGTCGCGATTGCAGTGAAGGAATCCCTGGGAAGTGTTATTAAATACGGGACTTAGCATATTTCCTCCATTTTCATCTTCCTCCTCATGTCTTTAGAGAGCTCTTCAAGGAACCTTCCACCACTGTTATTGAGGTAAGTAAATTCCATGGTTTTACTAGTTTCAAACATCAATTCCTAGTTAAATTCCCTACTAAGTTTTCAAAAATCATAGAATTAGGTAGTAATTTTAGGGCTCTTGGGACTTTTGTGAATTTCCATTTTAGGCCATGAATTCAAGTAGAAATCACACCTTAATGATCCTTAGGCTATGGGTGAGTGATCCCTTCGAGAATTTTCGGAATTTGAACATGCGGGACCGGGGTTGGAATTTAGGAATTCTTCAAGAATAGTGATTTTAGTGAATAACTAAGATAATTTCCCACATTGTGCATGCATTGATTTAATCTTAAACCTTTTGGCTAGTTGTGAGTCCTCGGGTGTAGAGTTCGTAGTTTCGGGCGCAATTTTGGTCCGAGGGGTAGATTCGACACGAGGTGAGTCTCCTTTCTAACCTTGTAAGATGAAATTGTCCCCATAGGTGATGTATATGCTATGTGTAAATTGTTTGGGGGCTACGTACGCGCCAAGTGACGAGAGTCCATACGTAGCGGCTATCATTGTTATTTCCGGGTAGTTAGGCCCACATCATGCCTTATATGCCTTATATGCTTCCTCGTAATGCCTTATATGCTTCCTTGCAATGCTATATACGATTCATTGTGACGCCATATGTACTATGAGATTATGTTTTGTATAGTATTGTTCCTCTGAGGCTTTATGGAAAATTGTTGAATGGAAAGGAATTTGTTATGGAAAGTAAGTATTTGAAATATATATGGGATCGAGCCGTATGCCACGGCAGAGTGGAAAAGTATTTGAAATATATATGGGATCGGGCCGTACGCCACGGCAGAGTTGAAAAGTATTTGAAATATATATGGGATCGGGCCGTACGCCACGGCAGAGTTGAAAAGTATTTGAAATATATGTGGGATCGGGTCGTACGCCACGGCAGAGTTGAGAAGTATTTGAAATATATATATGCGATCGGGCCGTAAGCCACGGCAGAGTTGAAAAGTATTTGAAATATATATGGGATCGGGCCGTACGCCACGGCGAGTTTAGAAGGTACCTTATGGGAGCGGTCCGTACGCCACAACGGATCTAAGACTTGGTGATTATTGTTTCGTTTCGGTGGTCTTACCCTTGAAAGTGCATTATTGCTTAATTCAGTAGTTGTTTGGATTTGCGCCCTTGATATGTACTTGTTGCTTATTTCCTGACATGCCTACTGTATTTCATTATATTCTATCATATGTTGTTACTGTTGGACCTTAGTGTATCGAGTCGACCTCTCGTCACTACTTCTTCGAGTTTAGGCGGGATACTCACTGGGTACATATTTATTTAATATGTACTCATGCTGCACTTCTATACTTAACTGTACAGGTTCTGATGTCGGTGCTTCTGGTTACTGTACCGGAGATAGACCCTGAGCTAGTGGACTTGACTTCACGGTGAGCTTCTTCCTCTGGCGTTCCCCAGCAGCACCATGGAGTTTCATTTACTTTTGTTATTTTCCCCGTTTATTTCATTCAGATTGTAGATTTGTATATATATATTATTATCCTTAGCATATTCCGTTAGTTTGCCCATGACACTCGTGACACTAGTTCCTGGCACACATGTAGTGTATATTTTGGGATTTGGGGTTGTATATGCATACATATGCTTTATGTTGGCCATGTATTGTTATGATTTTCGTTTCATGTCAAGCTATCCTCATGTTTAATTGTTTAAAATTTGTAATATTGACTTGTTTAATCAAATGGGAAGGGTAACACTTAGTGTAATTCATATTGGCTTGCCTAACCCCGTCATTGGGCGCCATCACGACCTGGGTTTGGATTTTGGGTCATGACAACGTGGTATCAGAGCACTAGGTTCACGTAAGTCTCACGAGTCACGGGCAGGCCCAGTAGAGTCTTGCGGATCGGTACGGAGACGTTTGTACTTATCTTCAGGAGGCTATGGGGTGTTAGGAAACTTCCCTTTATTCATATCATGTGGTGCAATCTATGATGTACTCAAACTTATTCTTCTATTCTCTCACAGATGGTGAGGACGCGTGCATCCGATGTTTTTGGCCCGAGAGATGCCGCTGCCCCTGCCGCCCGAGGTCGGGGTAGAGCACCTACTCGAGGTAGGGGACGAGGGCGTCCCAGAGCTACACCATGGCACCACCAGAGGACCCTATTATGGAGGAGCAGAATGAGGTGCCTCCAGTAGCACCTGCTCCAGTGGATTTCATGACGGGGCCAGGCTTCCAGGAGGTCGTGGGCCGTATGCTGAGATTCATGGACACTATGTCCCAGGCTGGCTTATTTCCAGCCGTCCCTGCTACTTCTCAGGGGGGAGGGGGAGTCCAGACCCCTACCGCTCAGGCCACAGGTCAGGCATCAGCAGCACGTCATACACCGGGCACACCGCATGTGGGTGGGGTTCAGCCCGTAGTAGCAGCCCCAGAGCCCAGGCTTGTCGCAGAGGGTGACCAGCAGAAGATGTTGGATAGATGGACCCGACTTCGCCCTCCACTCTTTGGGGGTGAGCGGGGTGAGGATGCTCAGGATTTCATTGATAGGTGCAGGGAAAGACTGCACAACATGAGGATTTTGGAGTCCCATGGAGTGGACTTCACCACATTGCAGTTAGAGGGCAGAGCTTGCAGGTGGTGGCAGTCATATATTCTCAGCAAACCAGCAGATTCTCCTCCTGTCACTTGGGATCAGTTTGCTCAGCTATTTCTAGACAGATACATTCCACTTTCTGAGAGGGAGGAGCTACGGGGTCAGTTTGAGCGACTAGAGCATGGGCAGATGTCAGTGACTGATTAAGAGGCTAGATTTTCCGAGTTATCTCGCCATGCCCTTATGATATTGCCTACTGATGCTGAGAGGGTGCGGCAGTTTGTGGCAGGCTTGCATCCAGGTATTAGGGCCTTTATGGCCCGAGAGGTGGAGATGGGTACCCCCCTACCAGCTTGTAGTCGAGATAGCTCGATGGATTGAGGGGTATCCGTTGAGGAGCAAGGAACAGGGTCAGCAGGGTCAGCGGGACAATAGGGTTAAGTTCTCAGGAGAGTTCAGGGATGCTTCAGCTAGGAGCAGGGGTCAGTTCGGGGGTGGTCAGCCCAACAGACCTTCATATTCAGCACCCACACTACCCCCTCAAGGTGGTTCAGTGAGGCCTCAGTTCGACGTTATGCCAGAGCGTTCCTATCGTCCTCCAGCCATCCAGAGTGCACCCAGCAGTTATTCCAGTCATCAGAGATCCTCTAGTCCCTATTTTAGTGTCTTACCAGAAGGTTCACACCGCCCTCCGGCTATTCAGGGTTCTTACTCTTTAGGGCAGCGGGCTGTAGTGCCAGGAGGTTGTTTCGAGTGTGAGGAGTCGGGTCATATGTGGAGGTATTTTCCCAGGTATCAGGGCAAGGCAGTGCAGCAGAGTTATCAGCTTAGGAGTTCAGCACCAGCAGTCCGGCCACCTCGAGGTGGAGGACAGGTCAGCAAGGGTCGTCCTAGAGGGGGAGGCCAGCTAGGAGGAGGTCAGTTAGTTCCTGTTTACTCTGGGGGAGTTCAGTCTTCCGGATCCTCAGCCAGATTTTATGCCATTCCGGCCAGATCAGATGGAGTGGCCTCAGACGCCGTAATCCCAGGTATTATCTCAGTATGTGGTAGAGAGGCTTCGGTACTATTTGACCCAGGATCCACGTATTCATATGTTTCAGTACTATTTTCTCATTTTCTAGATGTCCCTCGTGAGTCCTTGGGTTCTCCTATATATGTGTCAACTCCTGTGGGCGATTCTGTGGTGGTAGACCAGGTCTACCGGTCTTGTGTGATCACTTTCTGCGGTTTCGATACCAGAGCAGATCTTTTATTGCTGGATATGATTGATTTTGAGGTTATCCTAGGCATGCATTGTCTATCTCCTTATCATGCTGTTTTAATTGCCATGCCAAGACAGTCACTTTAGCCATGCCTGAGTCGCCTAGGCTAGAGTGGAGAGGTTCTTCAGTTAGTGCCTCCAGCCGGGTCATTTCCTTCATGAAGGCTCGGCATATGGTCGAGAAGGGTTGTTTGGCTTACCTTGCTTATGTGCGGGACACCACCGCCGAGTCTTCGACCATTGATTCAATGTCGGTGGTACGAGAGTTTTCAGACGTATTTTCTTCAGATCTTCCAGGCATGCCTCCAGATCGAGATATTTTTGTTTTCTGTATTGATTTAGCTCTAGATACTCAGCCTATTTCCATTCCCTGGTATCGTATGGCTCCTAAGGAGTTGAAAGAGTTAAAGGAGCAACTTGAGGAGTTGTTGGCTAAGGGGTTCATCAGGCCGAGTGTGTTGTCGTGGGGTGCTCCAGTCCTATTTGTGAAAAAGAAGGATGGGTCTATGCGGATGTGTATTGATTACCGCCAGCTGAATAAGGTTGCTATTAAGAATAAGTATCCTCTGCCGCGCATCGATGATTTATTTGACCAGTTGCAGGGTGCTCTTGTGTTTTCCAAGGTTGATTTGAGATCGGGTTATCATCAGTTGAAGATTCGGGCTTCGGATGTTCCGAAGACTGCATTTCGTACAAGATATGGCCATTATGAGTTCCTGGTGATGTTCTTTGGTTTAACTAATTCCCCAGCAGCATTCATGGACCTGATGAATAGGTTATTCAGGCCGTATATTAATTCCTTCATCATCGTCTTCATTGATGACATCTTGATTTATTCGCGGAGCTTGGGTGAGCATGAGCAGCATTTGAGAGTTGTGATCCAGACCTTGCGGGAACAGAAGTTGTATGCTAAGTTCTCCAAGTGCGAGTTCTAGTTAGATTCCGTGGCATCTTTGGGGCATGTGGTATCCGGAGAAGGTAACAAGGTTGATCCTCAGAAGATTGAGGCGGTTCAGAGTTGGCCGCGTCCTACTTCAGCTACAGAGATCAGGAGTTTCTTGGGCCTAGCAGACTATTATCGCTGATTCGTGGAAGGTTTCTCTTCTATTGTAGCTCCATTGACCAGATTGACTCAGAACAATGCCCCATTTTGGTGGTCCGACGAGTGTGAGGCGAGCTTTCAGAAGCTCAAGTCAGCTTTGACCTCAGCACTAGTTCTGACATTGCCTTCCGGTTCTGGGATATATACCATGTATTGCGACGCTTCACGTGTCGGGTTGGGATGTGTGTTGATACAGGATGGCAGGGTTATTGATTATGCTTCGTGCCAACTGAAGGTTCATGAAAAGAATTATCATGTGCACGACTTAGAGTTTGCGGCAATTGTTCATGCTTTGAAGATTTGGCGGCACTATTTGTATGGTGTGTCATGTGAGGTCTACACTGATCACCGCAGCTTGCAACACTTATTCAAGCAGAGGAACCTTAATTTGAGGAAGCGGAGATGGTTTGAGTTGTTAAAATATTATGATCTCACTATTTTGTATCACCCGGGCAAGGCGAATGTAGTAGCAGATGCTTTGAGCAGGAGAGCAGCGAGTATGGATAGCTTGGCCTACATTGCAGCGGAGGAGAGACCTTTAGCCTTGGACATTCAGTCCTTGGCCAATCGCCTTGTGAGATTTGACCTTTCGGAGCCTCGTCGAGTTTTGGCTCATGTAGTTGCTCAGTCTTCATTGTTGGGGGAGATTAAGGCTCGACAGTTTGATGATCCATGCCTTGCAGAACTTCGGGATATGGTGGTCCAGGGCAGGGGAAAGGAGGTTACTTTGGGCGAGGATGGTGTCTTGAGGATCCAGGGTCGTTTATGTGTTCCTAATATTGATGGCCTGAGGAAGAGAATTCTAGAAGAGGCCCACAGTTCTCGGTATTCTGTTCATCCGGATGCGACGAAGATGTACCAAGATTTGAAACAGCACTACTGGTGGAGGCGGATGAAGAAGGATATAGTGCAGTATGTGGCTAGGTGCCTCAATTGTCAGTTGGTCAAGTATGAGCACCAGAGGCCAGGAGGCTTGTTTCACCATATGCCCATTCCTGAGTGGAAATGGGAGCGCATCACTATGGACTTCGTGGTCAGGTTGCCTCAGACTTTGCGGAAGGTTGACGCGGTTTGGGTCATTGTGGATAGATTGACCAAATCGACGCATGTCATTCCTGTGGCTACTACTTATACTACAGAGAGGCTGGCCCAGATTTATGTACGGGAGATAGTCCGGTTGCACAAAGTGTCGGTGTCCATTATATCATATCGAGGTCCTCAGTTCACCTCGCATTTCTGGAGAGCATTGCATAGTGAGATGGGCACTTAGATAGATCTCAGCTCAGCATTTCACCCTCAGACTGATGGTCAGTCGGAGCGTACAGTTCAGATTTTGGAGGATATGCTCAGGGCTTGTGTGATTGATTTTGGCGTTCAGTGGGACCAGTTCTTGCCTTTGGCAGAGTTTGCATACAATAACAGTTATCAGTCCAACATCGAGATGGCTCCATTCGAGGCTTTATATGGTCGGCGATGTCGTTCTCCTATCGAGTGGTTTGAGCCTGGCGAGGCCAAGTTATATGGCACAGATCTGGTGAGAGATGTTTTGGATAAGGTGAAGATTATTCGGGAGAGACTTCACACAGCTCAGTCCAGACATAAGAATTACGCAGATCAGCGGGCGCGTGATGTATCATTTATGGAGGGAGATAAGGTTATGTTGAAGGTTTCGCCGATGAAGGGCGTTATGAGATTCGGTAAGAAGGGCAAGTTGAGCCCTAGGTTTATAGGCCCTTTTGAGGTGTTGAGGCGAGCCGGGGAGGTTGCTTATAAGCTCAATTTACCTCCCGCCTTATCAGGAGTTCATCCGGTTTTTCATGTATCTATGCTCCGGAGATATCATGCCGATTTCTCTCACGTGATTGATTTCATCACTATTCAGTTAGATGAGAAGTTAGGCTTCGAGGAGGAGCCAGTTGCTATTATTGATAGGCATGACCGCCAGTTGAGGTCTAAGAGAATTTCTGCAGTAAAAGTCCAGTGGAGGGGCCAACCAGTCGATGAGGCGACTTGGGAGTCCGAGGAGGACATGCGGAGCAGGTACCCATAGCTATTCAGCACTTCAGGTACGATTCTACATCCGTTCGAGGACGAATGTTTGTTTTAGAGGGGGAGATTGTGGTGACCCAAAAGTTCATCTTATGTAAATTTAATTATGACTGTGTTCCGAGGCCCTGAAAGCCTCCATTAAATCTCACCTCGATGTGCGTGCACAGCCCGGGCGCGTAGCTGGGAAGCCTTCATGTGGAAACTTGATAAAGAGTTGAATTTATGATAATTAATTGAATAAAGTTGACTTTGGTCAACATTTTTGGTAAACGGACCCGGACCCGTGATCTGACGGTCCTGGATGGTTCGTAGGAAAATATAGGACTTGGGCGTATCCCCGGATTCGAATTCCGAGGACCCAAGTCCGTGAAATGAATTTTTAAAGAAAATTGTTTTCTGAAAATAATGAAGGCTTATGAAAATGAACCTCGATGTGAAACCTGTGCTGTCGGGCCCGTATTATGGTTCTAGAGCCCGGGACAGGTTCAATATGTGTTATTTAAGTTATCTGTGAAATTTGGTAAGAAACGGACTTGATTTGACGGGTTGCGGATCAAAATGGGAAAATTTAGAGTTAAGTTTTGAGGATTATCATAGAATTTGAAATTTGGTTTGGAATTTGATTTTATGTTACCGAGGTCCGGATGCAATTCCGAGACTGGGAATAGTTCTGTTATGTCATTTACGACTTGTTTGCAAAATTTTAAATCATTCCGAGTAGTATAGGCCGGTTCGGCGCATTGAAATGAATTCTAGAATCTTAAGTTCTTAAGCATGATTCAATTTGGTTTTGGGTTTGAATTCTGAGTTTCGTTGTTGTTTTTCGCGTTCCAGAAGTTCGAGCGAGTCCGTATCATGAATACAGACTTGCCGGTGCTTTTGGACAGGGTCCCGAGAGGCTCGGGTGAGTTTTGGACCCCCGGGAGCTAAGTTGGAAAAACCAGATTTTTACTGTTTGGTTTCCTTCTCTGCGATCGCACAAGGTGGGTCGCGATCGCGGAGAAGGAATTGGGATGGGCTGTTGATTGCTCTTCATGATCGCAGCTTCCTCTTCGTGATCGCGGAAGGCTGGACTCCATGCCTTCGCGATCGCAGGACCTCTGCCGCGATCGCAAAGGTCTGGCCAGTTGGCCTTCGCGATCGCAGGGCCCTTGTCACGATCGTAGTGAAGGAATCCCTGGGCAGTGTTATTAAATACGGGACTTAGCATATTTCCTCTATTTTCATCTTCCTCCTCAAGTCTTTAGAGAGCTCTTCAAGGAACCTTCCACCACTGTTATTGAGGTAAGTAAATTCCATGGTTTTACTAGTTTCAAACATCAATGCCTAGTTAAATTCCCTACTAAGTTATCAAAAATCATAGAATTAGGTAGGAATTTTAGGGCTCTTGGGGATTTTGTGATTTTCCATTTTAGGCCATGAATTCAAGTAGAAATCACACCTTAATGATCCTTAGGCTATGGGTGAGTGATCCCTTCGAGAATTTTTGGAATTTGAACATGCGGGACCGGGGTTGGAATTTGGGAATTCTTCAAGAATAGCGATTTTAGTGAATAACTGTGATGACCCAAAAAGGGGTCATCTTATGTGAATCTAATTTTGACTACGTTCCGAGGCCTCAAAAGCCTCCGTTAATCTTACCTCGATGTGCGTGCGCAGTCCGGACACGTAGCCGGGAAGCCTTTATGTGAAAACTTGATTAAGAGTCTAATTTATGATAACTAATTGAATAAAGTTGACTTTAGTCAACATTTTTGGTAAACAGACCCGGATCTGTGATCCGACGGTCTCGGAAGGTCCGTAGGAAAATATGGGACTTGGGCGTATTCCCGGAATTGAATTCCGAGGACCCAAGTACGAGAAATTAATTTTTAAAGAAAATTATTTTATGAAAAATATTAAAGGCTTATGAACATGAACCTTGATGTGAAACCTGTGCTGCCGTGCCCGTATTATGATTTCGGAGCCCGGAACAGGTTCAATATGTGTTATGTAAGTAATATGTGAAAATTTGGTAAGAAACGGACTTTTGACGGTTTTCGGACCAAAATGAGAAAATTGGAGTTAATGAAGTTTTGAGGATTTTTAAAGAATTTGAAATTTGGCTGGAAATGTGATTTTATGTTCCCGAGGTCCGAATGAAATTCCGAGATCGGGAATAGTTCCGTTATGTCATTTATAACTTGTCTGCAAAATTTGAAGTCATTCCGAGTAGTATAGGCCGGTTCGGCGCATTGAAGTGAATTCTAGAATTTCAAGTTCTTAAGTTTTGATTCAATTTGGTTTTGGGGTTGAATTTTAAGTTTCGTTGTTGTTATTCAGGTTCCGGATGTTCGAGCGAGTCCGTATCATGATTACAGACTTGCCGGTGCTTTTGGACGGGGTCCCGAGGGGCTCCGGCATGTTTTAGACCCCCGGGAGCTAAGTTGGAAAAACCAGAATTTCTTCTATCTGGTTTCCTTCTCTGCGATCGCAGAAGGTGGGTTGCGATCGCGGAGAAGGATTTTGCTGAGCTGTTGATTGTTCTCTGTGATCGCAGCTTCCCCTTTGCGATCGCAGAGGTCTGGGTTCCACACCTTCGCGATCGCAGCCTTTTATCGCGATCGCATAGAGCCGCGTCTGGGCCGGGTGAGTTTGTTCTTCGCAATCGCAGGACCTCTGCCGCGATCGCAGAGGTCTGGCTAGTTGTTCTTCGCGATCGCAGGACCTCTTCCGCGATCACAGAGGTTTGTCCAGTTGGCCTTCACGATTGCAGGACCTCTGCCGCGATCGCAGAGGTCTGGCCATTTGGCCTTCGCGATCGCATGCCCCTTGTCGCGATCGCAGCTAAGGAATCCCTGGGCAGTTTTATAAAATACGGGACTTAGCATTTTTCCTCCATTTTTCATCTTCCTCCTCAAGTTTTTTAGAGAGCTCTTCAAGGGACCTTCCACCATTGTTATTGAGGTAAGAAAATTTCATAGTTTTACTAGTTTCAAACATTAATTCTTAGTTAAATTCACTATTAAACTATCTAAAACCATAGAATTAGGTAGTAATTTTAGGGTTCTTGATGATTTTGTGATTATCCGTTTTAGGACATGAATTTAAGTAGAAATCACACATTAATGATCCTTAGGCTATGGGTGAGTGATCCCTTCGAGAATTTTCAAAATTTGAGCATGCGGGACTAGGGTTGGAATTTGGATATTCTTCAAGAATAGCGATTTTAGTAAATTAATTAGGGTAATTTCCCGCATTGTGCATGCATTGATGTTATTGTATATTTTTTGGCTAGTTGCGAGTCCTCGGGTGTAGAGTTCGGAGTTTCGGGCGCAAATTGTGGTCCGAGGGGTAGATTCGACACGGGGTGAGTCTCCTTTCTAACCTTGTAAGAGGGAATTGTCCCCATAGGTGATGTATATGCTATGTGTAAATTGTTTGGGGGCTACGTATGCGCCAAGTGATGAGAGTCCGTACGTAGCGGCTATTATGGTTATGTCCGGGTAGTTAGGCCCACATCATGCCTTATATGCTTTTCTCGTAATGCCTGATATGTTTTTCTTGTAATGCTTTATATGATTTATTGTGACGCCATATGTACTATGAAATTATGTTTTGCATAGTGTTATTTCTCTGAGGCTTTATGGAAAAATTGTTGAATGGCAAGGAATTTGTTGTGGAAAGTAAGATTGAATATACATGGGATCGGGTCGTACGTCACCGCAGAGTTGAAAAGAAATTGTGAAATATATGGGTTCGGGTCGTACGCCACGGCAGTGTTGAAAGTAATTGAATATATATGGGATCGGGTCGTACGCCACGGCAGTGTTGAAAGTAATTGAATATATATGGGATCGGGTCGTACGCCACGGCAGTGCCGAACGTAATTGAATATATATGGGATCGGGCCGTACGCCACGGCAGTGTTGAGAAGTAATTGTGATACGTATATGGGATCGGGCCGTACGCCACGGCAGTGTTGAGAAATTATGAAATATATGGGATCGGG
>ML262061.1:21259-39489 GCA_005239495.1 Nicotiana undulata
ATATTTATTTAATATGTACTCATGCTGCACTTTCTTTCCTTTTCTGTACTTGACTGTACAGGTCCGGAGGCTGGCACTCTGATTATCAGGCCGGTGCTAGATATTGATAGCGTGGTCATACTTCACGGTGAGCTGCTTTCCCGGCGACTTCCTAGCAGCACCCTGGAGTTCTTTTGTTATATTCTCTGTCCATTTCATTCAAACTGAGACCTTATATATATTGTAGTCATTGTATATTCAGTAGTTGCCCGTGGAACTCGTGACACTAGTTCCTGGCACACACGTGGTGTATATTTTGAGTTGTTGGTTGTACATATGTTATGCGACATGCCTATTGGTTGATTTTCTGCACTTGTAGTTTTATTTCACATCACCGCCATTATCATGTTTATATCTGTTTAAAATTGGTTAAAAGATAAAATTTGCGTAACGAGGAATGGTAACACTTAGTGTTTCTATATTGGCTGGCCTAACCTCGCCGTTGGGCGCCATCGCGACCTGAATCGAGATCTGGGTCGTGACAATAACTAAGATAATTTCCCACATTGTGCATGCATTGATTTAATCTTACACCTTTTGGTTAGTTGCGAGTCCTCGGGTGTAGAGTTCAGAGTTTCGGGCGCAAATTGTGGTCTGAGGGGTAGATTCGACACGATGTGAGTCTCCTTTCTAACCTTGTAAGAGGGAATTGTCCCCAGAGGTGATGTATATGCTATGTGTAAATTTTTTGGGGGCTACGTACGCGCCAAGTGACGAGAGTTCGTACGTAGCGGCTATCATTGTTATGTCCGGGTAGTTAGGCCCACATCATGCCTTATATGCTTCCTCGTAATGCCTAATATGCCTTATATGCTTCCTTTCAATGCTATATACGATTCATTGTGACGCCATATGTACTATGAGATTATGTTTTGTATAGTATTGTTCCTCTGAGGCTTTATGGAAAATTGTTGAATGGAAAGGAATTTGTTATGGAAAGTAAGTATTTGAAATATATATGGGATCGGGCTGTACGCCACGGCAGAGTTGAAAAGTATTTGAAATATATATGGTATCGGGTCGTACGCCACGGCAGAGTTGAAAAGTATTTGAAATATATATGGGATCGGGTCGTACGCCACAGCAGAGTTGAGAATTATTTGAAATATATATGGGAGAGGGCCGTACGCCACGGCAGAGTTGAAAAGTATTTGAAATATATATGGGATCAGGCCGTACGCCACGGCGGATTTGAGAGGTATTGTACACATATGGGATCGGGTCGTACGCCACGCGAGTTTAGAAGGTACCTTATGGGAGCGGGCCGTACGCCACGGCGGATCTAAGACTTGGTGATTATTGTTTCGTTTCGGTGGTCTTACCCTTGAAAGTGCATTATTGCTTAATTCAGTAGTTGTTTGGATTTCCGCCCTTGATATGTACTTGTTGCTTATTTCCTGACATGCCTATGGTATTTCATTATATTTTATCATATGTTGTTACTGTTGGACCTTAGTGAATATCGAGTCGACCTCTTGTCACTACTTCTTCGAGTTTAGGCGGGATACTCACTGGGTGCATATTTATTTAATATGTACTCATGCTGCACTTCTGTACTTAACTGTACAGGTTCTGAGGCCGGTGCTTCTGGTTACTGTACCGGAGATACTAGTGGACTTGACTTCACGGTGAGTTGTTTCCTCTGCCGATACCCAGCAGCACCATGGAGTTTTATTTACTTTTGTTATTTTCCCCGTCTATTTCATTCAGACTGTGGATTTGTATATATATATATTATTATCCTTTGTATATTCCGTTAGTTTACCCATGACACTCGTGACACTAGTTCCTGGCACACATGTAGTGTATATTATGGGATTTGGGGTTGTATATGCATACATATGCTTTATGTTGGCCATGTATTGTTATGATTTTCGTTTCATGTCAAGCTATCCTCATGTTTAATTGTTTTAAAATTTGTAATATTGACTTGTTTAATCAAATGGGAAGGGTAACACTTAGTGTAATTCATATTGGCTTGCCTAACCCCGTCGTTGGGCGCCATCACGACCTGGATTTGGATTCTGGGTCGTGACAGTAACTAACTCTAGATTATCGATCGAATAATTCCTTCCGTTCTTTCTCAGCTTTCTTCAAATGTAAGCAATTACTTTTCCTGGATGTTCTACCGCTTATTGCATGAATACTTGGCTTCTTAGTGCCCACACATATTGGAATTCCGTACAACTCATATGATCTTGAATATCACCTTTTGATTTATTTTTCTTCCCGTTCATAGCCACGATATGGGCCACTTTCTTATAGAGTACATACAATGTCGTTATGAGACTGTTGTTACGAGACCATTTCTTCTTCAAGTTACTATGCTTAGGTTGAAGCCTTCTTCCTTATTTTCGTCAGCTAGTCTTTCGTTGTAGTACTTAGGGAGGACCCTCTGACTCTTGTAAAGCTGCGAGCTTATTACATTGTATACTCGACGGAATTTTTGATGTCCTTCCTTGCCTATAATTATCTGTAATTACTTACCTCCACGCCCTTGTGCTTGTAGGGTTGCTTCTGAAATTGATATTTGATTGTCTTCCTAGTGGGGATCACTTTTATTTCCATAACACTCATACGGTATCTTTAACTACCCCAACTCCTATATGAATATTTCTCAATGTCACGATGTCATATTTATGAGAGTGAATTCCCCATGTTGGAGTTCACTCTGTTTATCTTGCACGATCTATTGATTTGTCTGTATCCTCTTATCTAGCCATAACTAGGCTCTTCCTACATCAACTACTAACTACTCGTTGGCCCACTCTCATATCAATATTCCACGTAATCTTTCTTGGGTTATTTCCTTTGTCTGAACTTACCTCTCACACTGGCTCCTTATTTATCAATAACATCGCAAGCAGGAACCCTTACTTCCTTTCTTTGACTTCGTGTTTGCATAATGTTCTGGAATCGTAGCATATCTATAGGATTTGAATAAGTGCAATCTCATCCCTTTTTCATTTTTATCGCATTCTTCCTTTACCATTCCATAATTACTAGAACCACTTAATTATGACCTAATGCCACATCACTCCATATTCCCCACTTTAGGGGAGTACTAAGGATTAGCGTTATGATGATCTACCTATAGATGTTTTACCTCTTCATCTTTGGCGTCTTCTCACATCATCGATGACCATTACTCTCCTTGCGACAATCCTTCTGTACCAAGGATAGAAAAATTCCTTACCCGCGAGGGTGACACTTAGCGTAACTGGCACACACAGTCCCTTAGGCTTAACTTTGCTCACATTGCTTGTTTTAAGGAAACGTCTTCCTGAATGACCATTCTCTAAGTTTCTCTTGAATATTCTTCTATTGTCCATTCTATTATTTCCGGATCGCAATCTTAAATTCTCATGATGCCGACTATTATCAAATCACTCTGTCCCTAATTCATGTTTAGTTTATCTTGTTCACCAGCCCATACTGATTTCTATTACTCTGGGGTATAACTTTTCCTTTTGGTAATCGCGTTAGAGTTGCAAACTTATTTCTCGAAATGAGGATGTGACTGTATGGCCTATACTACTATGTTGTCATAAGGCCCGTCACCTCTCGTCTATTTCTTCACTTGGCTATAGATTCTGTAATACTCTACTGTTGTCATCCATGTATCACATATTACTCATAATGCTTCATTATCCCTCTTCTTATTTCCATGCTAATATTTCTATCTATCACTTTATTCTGAAAACTTTAACAAGACATTCTTTTGATTTTAGCTCCCCTTGCTCCATCTACTGGCTCTTCGGGTTGCCTAACATTCTTTCTCTACTAGGGATGGGAGCCACATTAAGATAATATTTATCCCTTCAAGGCTTCCAATGCCTATCTTTGTAGTACTCATATCTAGTTGTACTATTTTAGAGTGCACCAACTGGGTGTCTCACGAGGAGATCTATTAGTACATTTGCAATATCCTTCAGAATCTGAACTAACGCAAACAATCCACCCACCATTTTGGGTCACTCTAACCCCGGCCGTATCCTAATATCCGTCCTTCTCTTATACTACTTCGTTAGCCCCCATAGGGCATAAATGATATGGGAGTGGCCAATTGTACATACCTATGTTATTATTGAAGGTAACTCAAAAGAGTTAAATTCCTATGCCTGAATTGTAAATACTGATAATCTTCATTAACTGGGCACCTCGTACCCTTATTCATCTTGCTTGTTTTACTTGTTGAAACTTGTATCTATCTTCTGAATCTCTCACTACCTTTCACCATAGGGGTAGATAGATATTACTGCCTTAAGGCTCCTTATCAAGAGGCTTACACGTCTTAGTACACACATGATCTACTGAAGACCTTACATTTACTCATCATAAGCATCAGAAACAATCGAGTTCCTCTAACTCAACTCTTCCATAGCCACATTCAATCTCTTACCAACTATCTTTCTGGATGTAGGTATCGTCTTATTACGAATAAAAAAGAAGTTAGGGAGATTGAATTCTTATAAGTTAACTCTACCACATGATCTAGAGTAAGAAGAAAGAGTGACAATCCTAAATGCCCTGTAGCCTCCTACTTATAAGTTTGGTGTACAATACACCCATAATAAGATTCTACTAGACATGACTTGTAGACTCCCTAGGACAGAACTGCTCTAATACGACTTTTGTCACGACCCAAACCCATGGACTGCGATGGGCACCCGGTAACTTACTCAATCGAGTACCAACGTAACATATCTTTCTTATTACATCATCATAGGTAAGTGGGTCGGAAGGGCCGTATGAGGTAAGAAGAATAAAACATACGACCCAACCTGATATACTGACTTATACATATGATGTACGAGCCTATAAGGCCAAAATAGTCACACGTACACTGAACATAGGCCGACAAGGCCATACAATCTTTCATATACCTGCCATATTTCTACAAGCCTCTAAGAGTACATAAACGTCATAAGGTCGGGACAGGGCCCCGGCATACTAGTCAACACATGTCTAAATCATACTAACCAAATAAGCAACTCCGGAGCAAATGAAGCGCACCAACATATTCCGCTGAGCTGATAGCCTACTTGGAGGACTCTCAACCTGTCTATCGGGACCTGCGGGCATAACACACAGCGTCTCTAGGAAAAAGTGATGCCAGTACAAATAATGTACCGAGTATGTAAGGAAAATCAATAAACAATAGACATGAGAGAAACATGGAGTAAAAGACTCAACATGTATATCTGAATAGATCTGTGAATCATTTAATATTATTAACACATGCATATGCGTATAAATGTCATACCATGCATGTGTATATGCGTTCATAACATCATCAAGCCTCTGAGGGTATCACATCATATCATCTCGGCCACTGTGGGAATATCATCAACGTATACCAGTTGATCAGGTGGTGGTGCGTATATAGCGCTGTAACATATGTGTATATATATATATATACACACACACAAACACACGCACACACACAAACACACACACACACACAAACACACACACACAAACACACACACACACACACACACACACACACATACACACACATATATATATATATATATACACATACATGAGAAGTACATCTATAAAAAAAATTGGAGTGTCATAAGACCATTATGCCTTTGATTAATATCATGAAATAAACTTTATCAACTTACGTAGTTTTTGAGACCCATGAACAGATGATAGAATAATATGACACATGGGGAATCAAGAACATAAGCATCTCTAGTATTTCTATGAATAGAGTCATGTATGAAAATTGTGCATTTTCTCGTTTCGTTTGTGTCGTATAGATCATGCCAAAAGAAAGAAGGGATAGCCTTAACATACCTGAGCGAATTCTCTTGACAATCCCTCTAACACACGTTAATTGCAATAAAACACTTAATGAAGGGATCGAAGTAAAGAAAAATCTATATGATATTCTTGACAAAGATTGCACCATACTTCCTTAGAATCGCAAAATCCCGTTGCATCTTCACTTGCATTCTTGGACGTTGGTGGACTTGGTTTTGATTGCAACATTATTCTAACTTTGATTTGGGAGATTCATTAACGTTGCTGGAGTCCTTTTGATGCAAAAATTCATGCATCCAACTTCCATTATTGAAAAAAATATTTATTTACAATAGTTGGTTCGGCAAATCCATGTTTGATTCATTTTGTGCCACCACCTCCTTTAGGCTTGATTAGTTTGCAATTTGTTTCCACACTTACATACCCCCAGGTGTATAGTTGCCCCTTATAATTATCCAATAAATTTCACTTAAATATTTATCCATAAATTCAAAAATTAACCAATTACCCACATAATTAAGAATTATCTCCATGTACGTAAAATACTACTCACTTTTAATAAACTTTATACACCTTACAATCATGGCCACATGGTACCTTGCATGGTACTAGTCCATAAATACCGGGTAGTTTAGCTCGGGCAATATATTATCCCAAAATGTCAAAGTTCGAAGAAATTCATTTTCTTCGATTTCCTTAACCTCTCACCTTCACGAATTTACTCGTCACTTGTTTGAAATAGCATAATGCTTATAATCTCAAAATAATCTCATTCCCGAACTTACGTCGATTAACTTACAACGAAATTTTAACGTACGAAAATGCGGAATGAAATATCTCATTCCATCAATTTACTTATGGCGTACTTTCACGTACGCAAACATGGGGTGTAACAAAAACTTCATATCTAATGAATATATGAACCTAAGATCCCTAAACAGTAAATTTCCACAAATAGGCTCGGGCACGTACTCGTCACCTTGCGTACACAGGCTTCACATGACACAATTAGCACCCAAGACTCAAATCCTAAGGCGTAATTCCCCCACATGAAGTTAGGCAAGATAGTTACCTCAAAGAAGCTATAGTGTTACTCCAAAATTACCTTCTCGAGTAAAACAAACTACGGACGGCTCAATCTAGCCAAAATAACTCCAATTTATAAATTAAACTCATAGAAAATAATTCCGGATAATAAAGCTTCAATCTTTAACAAGAACTAAAAGTCGAAACAAAAGTCAAACCCCAGGCCTGCACCTCAGAACCCGATAAAATTTACAAAATCCGGACACGTATTCCGATACGAGTTCAACCATACCAAAATTATCAAATTCCGATATCAATTCGTCCTTCAAATCATCATTTTACATTTTGAAAGATTTCTTCCAAAATCCCCATTTCCCCAACTCATAACACTAATTATAAGAGAAAATAAAGATAAAATCATGGAATATAATAAATTCCGGGTGAAGAACACTCACCCCAATGATTTGCTTGAAAAACCCATGAAACATCACTCAAAGCCAAGGTCTACAACTCAAGATATGATAAAAATGGTCAAACCCTCGATTTGGGAAAATATATTCTGCTACCTAGGTGTTTGACATCGCGATCGCGGAAGAAGTATTGCGATCGCGAAGAAGGAAATGAACACTGCTAGAAATTGTACTACGTGATCGCGAATAGTTACATGGGATCGCGAAGAAGGAAAACAATGATGCCCCAAAAATGTACTATGCGATCGCGAAAGGGAAAAATATTCCAGTTTCCAAGAAGGTATTATGCGATCACGAATATGGTGATGCGAACGTGGTTCAAGACTGTCTCAATGTACGTGATCGCGAAGGTAGACATGTGAATGAGAAAAACAAAGTGGGACTCCCAAGCATGGCCAACTATACACGAACACGAAATAACAAGTGTGAACGTGAAGGGAGAGACATCCATACACACGCAATCGCGGACTAGATCATGCGAATGCGAAGAGGAAAAAGATACAAGTCACTACATATCCCTCGAGATCGTGGCTGCAACTATGCGATCGCATAGAATGACATCAGACACTAGCAACAGCATTCCAAAACAAGGGGAATTGACCTGTAACCCATCTGAAGCACACTCGAGGCCTCCTGGACCCCATCGAAACATACCAACAAGTTCTATAACATAACACGGACCCACTCGAGGTCTTAAATCACATCAAACAATGTCGAAACTATGAATCGCACCACGAATCGATCTCATGAATTTCCAAATCTTCTAACTTCCAAAACTCACGCCGAAACATACCAAATCAACCCGGAATGACGTCACATTTTGCATGCAAGTTCTAAATGACATAACAGAGCTAATCGAACTCTCGTAATCACATTCCGACCGTGATATCACCAAAGTCAACACTCGGTCAAATCTCTTAACCTTCCAAAACTTCAACTTTCTAATTTTCGCCGAAATACTTCAATTTACCCTACGGAACTCCAAATCCAAATTCAGACGCATGCCTAAGTCCAAAATACTATATGAAGCTATTGGAACCATCAAAATGCCATTTCGGAGTTCTACACAAATGTCAAACTTTGGTCAACTCTTACTGCTTAAGCTTCTAAAACACGAATCCTTCTTCCAAATTAATCCTGAATCATCCGAAATCCGAATTTGACTACGCACGCACGTCATAGTAGACCTTAATTCGTTGAATGGGATGCTAATTCTCAAAATGACCGGTCAGGTCATTACATTCTCTCCCTCTTAAACAAACGCTCGTCCTCGAATGTGCCAAGAACCATTAAGAAGTCATCAAATCACTGAGTGAACCACCATGCATACACTCGCGGGTGACCCCACGTCACCCTAATCCACAAAGGCCTGACAACACCATCTCCGTTGAAGATTATTCTTTCCATCTACACTACTTGGCCTTAGAAAAAAATTTCTCACCATCTGATCATCTCCAAAAGACCCGATTCCTACATTGAACTTGCGGGACAATATGCTAATTCTCAAAATGACCGGTCGGGTTGTTACATTGAACTTGCGAAACGGTTCTCTCATTGAGTCATTTTACCATGGTGGAGTACTCTTGAATTGTTGCTTATTGGTACACAGATTGCATGGTTTGTGGATTTAGGTTTGTATTGGTGTGGCATTTCAATTTAATAGTTATGTTTGATGAGAAAAGGTCATTGGACCTATAATAGATACTATCGAATTGGATTACGTATATTTGGAAGAATAATATTGGAAGTCATCTTAGGCTTTGGCTTTGGTTCTTGTCGGACGAGATATAGCTCCATGACTTGTTGATCTAATGAGTGGTTATGAGTTTGTCCGTGTTTTTTCACCATCGATAGTGTACGAACGTTTTGGAATGAGGTTTATTTTGATATGAGGTTTATTACCGGTACAGAATATGTTTTGAGCAGCTACTGTGATCAGAAATTATTGCTCCGAGTATGTGAGTTATGTGGTATATCATGTGGTTTCATCTTAGGTTATGGTTATGATTTGATACAACTTGATCAGACTTATATAGTGTCTAGATGCGAGATTCGGGTCTTGTAAGGAAATTCAGATATTGGAAATTGGGTTCCAAGATTTATGGGCTAAGGTTGAAGGAAGAATCTTCGGTTATATTGAGTTGACACACTTATTTGGATTGGGGTGCTGTGGGACCACCCCGATAATGTGCATGGAAATATTACACGGTTGGTTTACGTTAGGATATGATCCTTTGTGATAGACTCGTGTGTCTTGGTTCTACTGTGTGTGATGGGTTGATAGTTTGTTTTCTTTGGCATTATTTGATGTTTTTGAGTTGCTTTGGTCTAGTTTCGAGCCGTTTGGAGGTTGATACGTGCGGGATGACATTTCTAGAGTGTCGTTTGACTTGCTGGGAATGTCTTGGCTTGTTTAAGGTATGTATCCTATCTAAATTTGGTTGAAGCACTAGTTGCCTTAATTATTTGTGATAGCTACGTGCTATGGGTGCATATATGTGTGGGGTTTGAGCCCATGTGCGAGCATCAAGGTATTTATCCATGCTCGGGGTAGTGTTTAGGCTATGATATGCCTAGAGTTGACTGTTAAGCTTTAAGCTAAAATGTTTCTCATATTTGTATCATTGTTGTGAACTATTTGAGCCATGCTTGAGTTTACAAAGAGGCTAATTCCCTGAATAAACTTGGTAATTGCTATTTTTGTGATAAATTACTGATTTGAGCTATGATAGCATACATTGTACATGCCTACACTTTAGTATGTTATTGTACCACCCAGGAGCATGAAATCTGATATTTATCAATCATATACATGTGTTCTTATATACTTGCTTCTGTGTGATATGATTTGGACTGGGTGCTTGTGACCATGCCATGTGGATTGCGTTGTCATGCCTGTGACAATGCCGTGCAACACGTGATTTGTCCGTGTGGCTCAAAATATTGACATATAGCACGAGAGTTATCCGTGCAACACGTGAGTTGTCCGTGCGGGTGATATTATTAGCTCATGAGTTGTTCGTGCAGCATGTGAATTTTTCGTGCAGCGTGTGGATACAAATCCCTCCCCTAGGGTAACCCTCTCATGTTTCTCTTTTGATGGTGTGCATGCGGATTGCGAGAAATCGACGGGTTTCTAGTTGATGTGAGCTGTGGGAGAGCAAGTTACTGTTATTGGATTGTGTTGCATGCTACAACAAGCCTTATTGGCTTATGGTTATATTGGATCGGATTGCGTGCCACAACGGACTATTATTTGGTTATAGCATTTCACCCTTATTTGCAATTTCCTTGACTTTTGCCTACTGCACTTGCATATCTTCTTTATATGCTAGATTGTTGACTGAGTAAAACACTTTAAAACAAACAATTTTGAGCATCAAAGTGGCTATACCTGAGATTTTCTTGATTTGATCATATAGTTGTTCTATACTTGTTGAATTTATGAACCGTACATGCGTTGGTGAGTATCATTTATAGTTCTTGATTCTTGTACCTCGTCGAGGTTAGTTAGGTAACTTATTGAGTATATGGGCTCGGTTGTACTCATACTGCACTTCTGTACATTGCCTGCAAATATTGGTGTTGATGTTGTTGTGTTGGTGAAAAATGAAGTGAATCATAATCAAAAGCTCAGCAAAATATCAGTATAAACTACCACTCAGGCCAGATCATCAATCATACTCAGTCACTCAGCACCTCACCATCACTCCGTAACAGTCACTCAGCACCCAATCACTCAGCACTCGGAACTCGGCACTCACACTCAGTAGGTACTTTCTCTCGCTGGGGGTGTACAGACTCCGGAGAGGCTCTTACAGCCCAAGCGCTATAAACAAGCCAAATCATGGCATAAATCATCTCTCAGGCCCTCGACCTCTCTCATATCATAAATATCCTCACAATATAGGCTCTCGGACTCACTCAGTCAGACACTCTCAACATGCCACTCGGGCCACAATAAACGGGGTTCTCGACCAAAACAGTATTTCATTTCAAGAAATAATATCAGTAAACTCACAGTGTCAATATAATTTCTCAAGAAAGACTGATCATAAAATCATAATTTTCTAAGTGAGGAATATCAGGAAAATAGCCCCCAAGGGATTACACAGTTCGGCACTAGGCCCCAAACATGGCTTACAACCCAATTATATCAAATCATAGTAATACTATAAAACATATGCTTTAAAAGCGGTTTCGCAACTCAATAGTTGTCTAAAAAGGAACATATTTCCAAATTTCCAATTCGTGCACGCCCCACACTCATTTTCCAGTGTGTGCGTCACTCCAAAATCGTGAAAGGATGTAACGTCCGGGGTTTCATACCCTCAGGACATGATTTAAAGATATTACTTACCTCAAACTAGCCCGAAAAACTACTCCGCAACATGTTTGCCCCTCGAATCAACTTCCGAGTGCTCCAAATCTATCAAGTTCAGATTTTTTCACATCAAGATATGCTGGGGGATGAACCCAATAGAAAAATATCAACTTTATGCACCATTCCCGAAATTAGCCAAAACCCGACCCCCGGGCCCACGTCTCAAAACTCAACAAACTTTATACCAAAACGATCCTCATCATCTCACGAGTCTGTACATATAAAGAACTCTGAAATCGGAGTCCATATGACCCCTCAAATCACCTCTAAAGGCCTCTTAAACTCAAGCCCTAGTTTCCCCTTTTTCCACTGATTTTCCCCAATTAAACACTGTTAATAAGGTCTTTAATCACATATAATCGAGTTAATGAGTCCAAAAGTCTTACCTCAATGAAGAACAAACGTTTCCCTCTTCAAAAACCCTCAAAAAGCTCGGAACCCGCACAACAATGGTGAAAAGAGGGCTAAAAATCGTTAAGTCCCCTTTTTATACTTTTCTGCCCAGGCTTTCGCACCTGCGGTCTGTACCTGCGCTCAGGAGGATCGCACCTGCGGAATTTCATTAAACTCCCAATCTCGTGCCTGCGGCCTAGGTATCGCACCCACGGCTTCCCAGATGCGCCTAAACGACCACTCATGCGGTATTCCCCCACATGGACCTCAACCGCACCTGCGACCCTCCTGGACGCACTTGCGACTCGCACCTGCAGTCAAACATCCTGCAAAAATCATAGCCCCAAAAAATCTGCAGGAGCAAAAATATTCCAACCTCCCCGTTAACCACTCAAAACCATATCGAGCCCCTCGGGACCCCAACCAAACATACCAACACATCATAAATGATCATCCGAACTTAGTTGCTCTCTCAGAACACCCAAAATATATCAAAACACCAAAATCACATCAATTCAAGCCTATGAACTTTGAAATTTCTAAATTCCACCAACGATGCTGAAACTATCCAAAACACATCCGATTGACCTGAAATTTTGCAGACGTATCCTAAATGACATTACGAACCTGTTACAACTTTCAGAATTCCATTCCGACCCCGATAGCCTATTTTCCACTGCCGACCGAAAATCACCAAAAACTAACTTTCGCCAATTCAAGCCTAATTCTACACCGGACATCACAAAAATATTCCAAACACACTCCTAAGTCCCAAATCACCTAATGAAGCTATTCGAGCCATAAAATCCACATTCCGAGGTCGTTTACCAAATAGTCAACTCTCAGTTGACTTTTCCAACTATAAAGCTATTTTTAAAGACTAAATGTCTCAATTCTCACTACGACCATTCTGAACCTGAGCCAAGCGACTCCAACATATTATAAACAGTATAACCAATGCATGATAAGTCACAAACAGTAATAATAATGCAGATTCTACGAAACGATCGGCCGGGTCGTTACAAAAACACATAGGACTTCAGCAAATAAAGAGTAGGAAAGGGAAAATAAGAGGCTCAGTTTTACCTCCATAGATAATGCATGTAAACAGCACGACTCAAACATAAATAAGGGCAGTATTGCTAAGTGGAATCCTAATACATGGTGTCTAGATGAGTACCAGAACACAAGAAAGATACAGATTTATTTTTTAAACTCAGAAGGAGGCCCTAATAAGTCTGCCTACCGATTTTAAGACCTGTTAAGCATCAGGCAGCATACATAAGAGGCAGATTTCCAGTTTTAATAATTTAATCACATACGGCTTGCCTAGGTATGGGACAATGTATAATAGTTACCAGAATTATTACAGAAAACTGTTGTAAATTTGTGTTGCCTAACACATTGTGTTCTAGGTGTTGTAAATACACAGGATTATTGCCAGTTGTTTAGAAATTGAGTAAAACTATTTTATGCCCTTTTTCATGCATCAGTAGTTAAACTAGGTGTAATTGAGCGAGTGAGATCCTAGAACATGATATTTAATGCACAAAAAAGGATGTAAAATGATGCATATTTAGAATCACTAAAGCAGGATTTCTAAATGGTTTTAGGATATGCAAGAGTGACAGTTTATTTAGTGTTGTCATTTACCCTAGAGACGGGATTTCTAAGTGCATAGCATGGTTATGGCGTTATGAGGCATGGTTGCATGAATAACAATTTATTAACATATTTATCCTAGCACATGATTTCTAAGAGATATAATCATAGTGCCAAAGTAAGATGCAGAAACAGTATTCATATAGCTTAATTAGCATGGAATCTAATGCATAATATGATTTGCACCTATTGGTCCTAAACATGTGTTATATTGCGCAAATAGGGAATGTAAACCTAAAAGCATGGTTTCTACCCTTTGGCATGCATAGTTACTCTTCCCTTTTCACTATCCATCCCTAATGTTGTTTACAATAAACTATTACAGACCATTGCATGGATTACATAAGTGAATAAGAAGAAAAAAGTTACACTATAGGGAGCCTATCAATAGGTCCAGATCTCCATAATTCTCAATGCCAAACGGTGTTTCACAGCCTTTCACATAATCCGGGTGTGTCAGAGTTCCCTAAAGACCTCAAGGGATCCCGGGCAGTTCTCACACCTAGATTTTCATAACCATAATTGAGTAAGTGCAGTGTGGACGATCCAACTCTAATGCATCAGAGTTCAGAGGGATCTCATAGGGATCCCAAAGCAGTCACACATTAGAGGGGTAGAACCTAAGGGTCTAAGAGTATAGTGAGAGTGCTTGACATAATTTTTAGAAGATTGAGTATGAAAACAATTTGAAAGAGAGATTGGTTTGAAATGGGTTTTGCAAAATAGAACCATAGAGGAGTTCATTCAGTGAAAACAGTTTGAGAAAAGTAGGATAATCAGAGCAAACAGCATACCAATCTCAGGGTCAAACATCGCACCAAGAACCAAAACAAGTTCAGCAATCACAAGCAGGGAGATGAGGGATTGGGGACAAGTATAAAGCACATAGGGGTAGGAACACAGTAGGCAGAAATACACATAAGTTCAGGATCAAAGAAATCTTTAGGGATTTGGGGGGTTAAGGAGGTATTTTAGACTTACACAGAACCTAGTGATCACAGAAAGGTGTTACCACAAAGAAGTACATACCAGGAATTAAAGAAACATAAGTGAAGCAAATCACATTGAGGTATGATAAGGGGGATAATACTTCATAAACATGTTGAATCTAAGGGAGGGGGAACATTGATAATCATGCTAATAAAGCAGTAAAGTAGACATGCTAATTTCAGGTTGAACATCAAAACCATAAGTAAAAACATATTAGAAACAAGATGAATTGAAGTACCAAAAGAAATATATTATTTTTGAAACTTAAACTGAAATTAGGACATACCAGTATAGGAGATAACAAACACATAATGAAGAGTAAGAGAGTATAATAATCAGCCTTGGCTTGTAGCCGGATAATAATAACAAGTAACCAGAAGGAGAGAGTATTTGTGTGTAAGAGAGAGTTTTGAACAGTGTGTGTTCATGTGTTGTGCTAATGAAAGAGTAAGGTATATATAGTTCTGAAATAGGCAGAAAATAAGGTAGCAAATAATAGTTCAACAATAACTATAGAAGTAAAAATCAATTAGAATCAAACTAGTATTAAGACTCCCTTTAATTAAGGAGTCATACTCAAACGGTAATAAACATTGACAAATAAGGGAAGGGAATCATGTAAAGCTGATTATAGCATATAAGAAGCAGCATAGGTATAGAGCATGTAATTGAGACTATATTCAAAATATTCTAAGTAAGAAAAGTGTCTAAGAATCAACTTGATAGCATAATTAACCACAAAATAAGGCAAGAGAATATTTAGAGGTTAAAATCAATAGAGACAAAGTATATCAATCACAGGGAATCAGGGATTCCCTTAAAAGGTAACACTGACCAAAGGAAAGTATTTCAACTGGACGAGGAAAACATAACATAGACAAGAATAGGGTAAAAGAATCACATAAATCAGGGATCCAAATAAGAAAAATGATACTAATGAGAGGAAGTAACACAAGTTGTTGCAAATAAACGAGGCAATCACAATATAGGGTAAAATCAGTAACCCTAATCATCATAGCAAAGTAAAAATTTACTTACAACAGGGGATTCAACTAGAACACAGTACAAATCAACAGAGTAATCATGATTTAGGTAGAAGTAATGAAGATTCAGAAACCCTAATAGGCAAACATGGAGTAAAATCACAAAATCGCGAAGTACTCATGAGAACATAATAATCATAATAGAACATGTAAATATATTATCGCAAATAAACTTAGAAACACAGATTGAAACCAAGAGTTTTGGGGCTTTTTAACAAAAATGAATCAGACAAAAGGGAAAAGCTCACATAATGTTTAAAATGATGAAATCATAAGATAGTACTAAAAACAGAAATAAGAATGTTTTGAAAAGGTTTTAAGAACCCTAGTTTTTGAAGATGAAGAGACACTTTAGGAAAATTAGAAAAACCTTTGAAAACACCAAAAATAACTCATAATATGCCAAGATCAAAAAATCATAGACTAGTGATTAGGGTTTCATAAAGATAACCCAAAGAGGAGGAGAAACGACTTAGAAACCACTCGTTCTAGTCAGAAATAACAGAATCTTACTCAGACGGCCATGGATGGCCGGAGAATGGCATGAGAGATCATGGGAGGTAATTGAACCGCCTCTGGTTCTCTTGAAGACCTCGGGACATTATCAACCCGATGTAGGAGGAGAGCCATAGGCTGGGGGTGGTGGTGAGACCACCATGGTTGCCGGCAAAGCAATGACCGGTGAGGGGAAGCTAGGTTAGCAGAGAGATATGAGAGAGATGAGGGATGTAACGGCGGAGGAATGAAGGGGAAATGAGGAGGGAAGGGGGTAGTCTTAGGATTTAATTTAGGAAAGGGGTAATCTGAGCCGTTTGATCAAAATGATCAACGTCCAGGATTTAAGAGGACCTGGGCCGGGTTAAGTAGAGGTTTGGGCTATATTGGGTTGATTGAATTAGGTTAGGAATCAGATTAATTTAGGCTAAAATCAAAATAAAGGTGGCTAGTTTTTAAATACCTAATTAAATTAACTAAAAATAATTTATAAAATAGTTGATAATTGTAAAACATGAAATTCACGCTTAGAAAAAAAATTAAAATGATTACTTAGTATTTAAAAAATACAAATGACTAATTTCTGGATAAAAATAGTATAAATCATATGATTGGGCTATAATTGCAAAGTTATTGCAATTATAGCCAAAAGGTGCCTGTTTGGCTGATTATGCAATAATTTGGTCTTAGTAAGATCCTAAATAATAAATTAAATCAAGAAATGCTTTTGAAATCATTTGTGATGCAATTTTGTAGTGAATTATTGGGAATAAAATGCTGGATACAATAAATTAATAAAAATATAAAAAAATTATGGAAAAATACCAATTGCTATTAAAGCATGATTTTGAAAGTATATATGCAATTTAAAAAATATTTTGAGGAAAATGAGGTATCAACAGACTCCCTATAGTAGCGTTCAGGATACTTTGAACGTCAGAAGAAAACTTGTAGTCAACAACTTTTGAGTCGATCTTCTTTGAAGCCATCTTAGTGATCTTGAATGTTGAGAGTTGACAAGAGATAAGAGGTGGAGATGGTCCCACTGGGCTTGCCAAAATTTATAACAGCTAAATTTTGTTCCTAAAAAATAAAAATCAAGACAAGAAATATAATGACAAATATTATATTTGATCTCAAGTGATGGGGTTATAATCTCTAGAATATCTCAAATCTAAAGAGATGTCGTCCTCTGATTCTTCTCCTCATGAACGACGGTTCAAGAGCTTGAGATCTAGATCTTGAACTTGACTGATTTTAGATTTGTGGTGCGTCACAAACAATTTGAAGGTTGTAACGAACTAGAATTTGTTGTTGGGTTATCACGAACGGAAGATTTGAAGCCGCCCGCCTGTGATTTGAGTTTTTCGTTGGGATTTGACCATAGACGAAGAGCAGATGTGGATGGAGACCTTGATGCTATTCTTCAGAGCTTGTTTAGCCTTTTCTTCTGCTTACTTGATTGTCCTCTAGCCTTCTCCTTTGACCTCTTTATATAGGTGCGGGGTGGAGTAGTCTCCAAGAAAACCCACATGGGTCATTGCGCTTATGGGACGATCCATTTGATAGAAGAACAATTGACGGGCTGGCCCAATAATATATTGAACTTTTATTTAAATCAATTTATTTTAGATTTAAATAATGTACCCGATGATACTAGCCCCATAGTATATTAGTAAACTATTTAGTTTTTTTTTTAAATATATAATTTATTTTAAAGGATAAAAAGTCAACTAACACTTATTGTAGAGGTTTCGTGCTTTTATAATATATATTTAGGCATGATTAGTATAATTAAATATGCTATCAAATAATTATTTCGGGTTCTTAACTAACCATGGATTAATTATCTCGTATGTTTAAAATAAGAAGTTTTAAAACGGATACTAACTGTTACGCGGCGCCTTCCTGAGATGCTTTGGAAGGGCGACGTAAAGCTAAGCAACCAAT
>MDKH01134305.1:0-23332 GCA_005239495.1 Nicotiana undulata
TTTTCATTGAATTATCGTTATTTGGATAGTTTGGGAGCGTTGCGCATCCATTTTAGTCGTCATGGAGGCTTGGAGGCCAGTGATGGATCTTCGGAGCAAAGTGAGTCTCCTTTCTAACCTTGTAAGAGGGAACTGTCCCCATAGGTGTTCTACATGCTGTGTGTAATTGTTTGTGGGGGTTACGTACGCACCAAGTGACGAGAGTCCGTACGTAGCGGCTATTATTGTTATGTCCGGATAGTTAGGCCCCACATCATGCCTTGTGTTCTCCTTGTGATGAGATGTATGTTATGAAGTACTGCTATGTGTAGTTTTGCTCCTCTGAGATTTCGTGAAATTTAAAATAATATAAAAAGAATTGTTTTACGGAAATAAAATGAAAAGAATTATTTTACGGAAAATAAAATGAAAAGAATTGTTTTACGAAAAATAAAATGAAAAGGACTGTTTTACAGAAAATAAAATGAAGATAATTGTTTTACGAAAAGTAACATTAAAGGAATTGTTTTACGAAAAATAAGATGAAAAGAATTGTTTTACAGAAAGTAATATGAAATTGTGAAATATATGGGAGCGGGCCGTACGCCACGGCGGAATTGAAATGAAATTATGAAATATATGGGAGCGGGCCTTACGCCACGGCGGAATTGAAATAAATTATGAAATATATGGGAGCGGGCCGTATGTAATTAATGACACGACATCACCCTTCGTGCTTTTACTCTTTTCCTCACAATGAGATGTACAATATAAAATGATATGAATCATGGCACGGCATCACCCTTCGTGCTTTTACTCTCTTCCTCGTTATGCAATATATGATGTAATCAATATCAGTCATGGCAAGGCATCACCATTCGTGCTTTTACTCTCTTCCTCACTATGCAATATACGATGTAATCAATGTAAATCATGGCACGACATCACCCTTCGTGCTTTACACTCTTCCTCACCATAACAATGACAATATCAATGGCAAGGGAATGAAGCATAGTGGGAGTACAATTCATAGTCACCCAGCAAGGGGAAAATATCAGTCAATATCATATTATTGCCTGGCAAGGGTCTCAGCTATAACCAATCCTTTCACGTATATCCTTTACAGTGGGGTTCTCAATAGAACCATTACATCACAAGTTCTTCAACAAGCATCTTTAACAACAATCAACTTCCAAGTAGAAACAATTTCATAATACAATGAATATGGAAGTAATAACAAGAATCTCATCAAAAATAGACTCACGGGCATGCTTGACACACATTGCATAGGTACTCATCACCTCACCTATGCATTAAACATGGTAACCCATAGCACATAGCACACAATACTATTCCCTCACCCAAGTTAGGCAAGACACTTACCTCGGGTCCAAGAATAGCAATTCAAGCCTCTAACACCGCCTTTCCTTTGGAATTCAACTCCGAAACAACGATATCTAAACATAATTAACTTAATAACATCAATAATGACTCATTAATACAATCCCATAGCCTAAATATACAATTCCTAGCATTCTTCCAAAATTTCCAAAATTCGACCCCGGGCTCGCTTGGTCCAAACAAGAGGCTCGGACCAAAATCCGATCACCCATTCCCCTACGAGTTCTAATATATGATTTGTTTTGAAATCCGACACCAAATTGAGGTTGAATTACCCAAAATCCCATAAGCCCTAACTCTACCCAAAACCCCTAATTTCTACCTTTAAAACCCTAGGAGTTTTGGTGATAATTGATAAAAAACTTAGAAAGTTGAAGGAAAATCAGTTAGTGAGCACTTACATACGAGTTGGGAAGAAAATCTCTTGAGAAAATCTCCCTAGGTCTTCTATTTTTGAGAAAAAGTGAGAGAAAGAACATCTGAAATTGTTTTTAAAAAAATCACTGTTCGACTCTCGCACCTGCGATCTCGCAGGTGCGGGAAAAAGGTCGCACCTGCGGAATTGGGTCAGGCCCATAGGGGGCCGCATCTACGGAAATGGGTCCGCTCCTGCGGAGCTTTGTTTGCGCCTGCGAGAGGGACCGCACCTGCGGCCCTAGGCTCGCAGGTGCGGGCACACCAGAAATGGGTGCACCCGTAGTGTTTTCATGAGTAAAAACACCCCGAATACCTACCCGAAATACCCCCGAGCCCTCGGGGCTCAAACCCAAATATGCACACAACTCCCAAATCATCCTATAGACTTATTCAAGTGATTAAAACGCCAAACTAACATCAAAATCAATGAATTAAACCTCAAAACTCATAGAATTTTCTTAAAACTTCATAAGGTTCAATTATTCCCATTTTGATCTGAAACACGTCATTTCAAGTCCGTTTTACACCAAATTTCACTGATAACTCACATAACATATATTAAACCTGTTCCGGGCTTCGGAACCATAATACGGGCACGGTAACACGGTTTTCACATTAATTATCATTTTCAAAAACCTTTATTATTTTCAGAAAATAATTTTCTTTAAAAATTCTTTTTCTCAGGCTTGGGACCTCGGAATTCGATTCCGGGCACGCGTCCAAGTCCCATATTTTCCTACGGACCCTCCGGGACTATCGAATCACGGGTCCGGGTCTGTTTACCAAAAATATTGACCAAAGTTAATTGTATTCAATTAATTACTATAATTTCCATTTTTCATTAAGTTTTCACATAAAAGCTTCCCGGCTACACGCTCGGGTTACGCACGCATATCGAGATGAGGTTAACGGAGGCTTTCGGGACCTCGGAACACTGATTTAGCTAAATTAACATAGGATGCCTTTTGGGTCATCACAATTATTGGTACAGTAACTCCCTGGTTCGAATCGATTTTTACCCACTCTAAATTGAGATTCAACCAGTTTATTCGATCAAGCCAATATAAAAGACACTATTTTCCTACCGACGAAATATTTTTAGCCCCATTTTGTTTTTCTTCCTCTTCTTCATCAAATTGGGGCTTTCACTAATGGCCTTTTTAGGGTTTCATTAGGATTGTTGTTTGCTTCAATTTGATAGACAATACTGAAGAATCACTGCATAAAGTATTAACAACTATGAATAAACTTTTAGGATTTGAAAATATTATAAGAATCGATAAATTTTGTCTCTTTCTTTGTGTTTATTATGTTATCTTATATTGGTATTTTTTTTCCATTATACATTTTTTTAATTTTTATTTGTGCTGGGCGCATTCGTCTTTGTCTGACATGATACACTTTGAGTTTTTTCTATTTTTACATGTATTGGTGGATAAATGTTAGTCGACATAATTGTGTGGTCCTTTATTTTCCTTATTTCTTGTTATGTTTAAACTTTATGTATAACTGATGTAGTCCTTTTTCTTGTTTTTTTTCAAAATTATTGCATATGGTTATATTTGAAGAATGGTTCATAAAGTAGACTTGTATTTTAATTATGGTGGTGGATGAAAACTGGAACCCAATATATCTTATTGTAAAAACGATATGCACGTATTGCGAGAGTATGAAGTAGACAATTTACCTTACATTGATTTGTGTAAAGAATACACTTATATACTAAGTATGTTGAGGTATAACAACTGATATTTATTTCTCCCTATGGTAGGTATTACTTATGGAGATGAAGGAATTGGAAAACTTCAATTCCTACTTAATGAAACGTTAGGGTTGTTAATTTATTTGCTGTTGACCTTATTGATGATACTGTGGTTGTTCCTAATATTACTCAACGCACATACACCAATACTAAACATATAACTGTTGGGACTGATAGTGATGAAGAGGATGCAAATAATGAACCTATGCAAAGTGATTATGATAGTGATGCATTGGGATATTTAAGAGGCAAAGGGAACTTGAGGTAACTGGCCAACTTGAAAGGTACAAAATCTTGAAAAGCATATGACATTTAAGAATCTTGCTGAAGCAAGAGAGGTTATTGGTTTTTATGCTATTTCAAATATGTAACGGCCCGATAGGTCATTTTAAGTACTAACCTTAATTTTCATATTCCAATACCTCTCATAGCGTCATTTGATAATTGTTGATTTGCCTGCATGGTCCGTGTTATTTTCAAGAAAGATTTTACGTGAAATTTTGAAGAAAAAGAGATTTTTAACTTAAAATATGGTTATAGTTGACCACAAATAACGTTTGTGGTAAACAACCTCGGATCAGTGTTTTAACGATTCCGTTAGGTTTGTATGATTTTTTGGACTTGTACTCATGTTTGGTTATGGTCTTGGGAGACCAAAGGGCGTTTTCGGTGCGTTATGTGGAAAGTTGGGAAAATGAGTTTAACTTTGATAGTCTTCAGTTTTGATGATCAATTCGTGATTTTTATGTTGCTATGATGATTTGAGGTAGTGAGCGAGTTTTCATGTTGTTATTACAATTGTGAGCATGTTCGGGTTGGATCCTGGGAGCTCGGGTGAGTTTCAGATTGATTTTAGACCATTTTTGGCCTAGTGAGTTTGCTTGTTTTTCTTGTTGGTGCATCAGTGCTTCACGATCGCGACGCCACTACTCCGATCGCGAAGGGAAAATTTGGGGTTGGGGCAAGTTTTTCTACACAAACACGAGGGTAGGCTTGCGAACGCAAAGGCTTGGGGGGGGGGGGGTGACCTTCGCGATCGTAGCAGACCTCACGAGAACACGTATGTTTGGGATGGCTGGGAAAGGCATGAGGGTTTCTTCATCGCGAACGCGACTACTGGTCGCGAACACGGAGGCTTGGCTGGGAAATGTCTTCAGGAACACGATGAGGACCCTTGCGAACACAAAGGCCAACTGGTTCGTTTGCTTCGCGAACGCGAAGAGCACCTGATGCGCAGTGAAATAAAAGATGAAAAACGGGATTTCATTATCATTGACTATTTTTGAAACCTAGAGCTCGGATTGGAGAGATTTTTGAAGAGATTTTCATCTCAACTTCATTGGTTAGTACTTTTTAACTAGTTTGATATATTTTCATAAACACCCACTGATTTTAACCTTAAATTGAGTAGTTTAAAGGTAGAAATTAGGGATTTTGGTAGAATTTAGGAAATTAGTAAAATTGAGATATAGACCTTGAATTGAGGTCGGATTTCAAAATAAATTACATAACCGTGCTCGGGGGTGAATGATTAATCGAAATTTGGTCCGAATCTCGAATTTTGACAAGCAAGACTGAGGTTGACTGTTTCAATTTCAATAAAGATTTAATCTTTTTCACTCGTGGATAGTTTCTAATGCTTGTTTCGAATTGTCTGAACTATATTTGGCTAGATACGAGTTTTTGGAGGTTTGTTTAAAGAAAAAATCATAGTTGATTATTGACTTGATTTTGGAAAGAGGTAAAGGTCATGGTTAACCTTGACTTGAGGGAATTAAGACTTTATTGGTCTATTTGCTATTTGATTTATGTGTGGAGACGGTGTATATGCAAGGTGGTGAGTCTAGATACGCTGTCATGGATTAAGCATGACGGGCGGGGTATTTAGTTATTAGTCTTCAATTACTTCGTTCCTTCATTTATTCCATGTTACTACATGTTAAATGCTTTAATTGTTACTTTCCCTAACTTGTTAAATTCATGCCTTATTTTGCTTTATGTTTCCATGTATACAATATCATTATTTATTGACCGTCCTTACTTGTTATTTTATTCTTGTATGTTTTTAAATAGCCGCTTTTATTCGTCTTATGTTATTACTTGTTTAATTCCCTTATTGTTTTTAATTGATCGTCTTTACTTGTTTAATTCCCTTATTGTACGCCGTAGTTTTTTGTAGTTTTGTACATACATGTTATATATTTGGGATCAGATTGCATGACTCAATAGAAGTTGTATTATTGTTTGGGATAGGGTTGCACGTCGCAACGGATATTGATTTTATTATTTGGGATCGGATTGCATGCTGCAACGGATATTTGTATTGATATGTTCTTTAGGATCGAGTTGTACGCTGCAACGAATGTTGGTATTGTCGTTTAGGATCGGGTTTCACACCGCAACGGTATTGGTATGATTATGATATGTGTGGATAGGGTTTCTCGCCACACCATAGAAGATATATTATGATTGTTCTTGACTGTTGGTTCCATATCCGTATTTTATTGTGAATTTACGCATATATGATATTTTGGGGCTCTCTGTTGTGTATTTTCTGCTATGATTTTCATGTTAATTCTTCTTTATCTACGATGCTACTATTTTATTTATACTCGTACATGTTTATATTGAGTGCCTTATAATAGCCTCGTCACTACTTCGTCAAGGTTTGGATCGACACTTACGGAGTACATGAGTTCAATTGTACTCATACTATATTATTGTACTTGTTGTGCAAATTCTTGGTCCCACCACCGGTTAGTGGAGGCTTGCTCGGACTATCCTCACACGGAGACTTGAGTTAGAGATGCACGACATTCGTAGACGCGAAAGTCCCCTTCTTATTTCTATGTACTGATTATCTCATTCAGACATTTGTATTTTCGTTTCAGACCTTGGTTGTAGTATTTTATTTTAGTAGCTCATATACTTGTGACACTTGGTTTTGGATTAGATTAGAAAGCATGTCCGGAGTTTGTTATATATATATTTTGAAGTTTTCAAAACTTCTTATAAATATGCTCTTAAAATTGTTAAAATAAATAATGTGCAGCTAATGTTGGCTTGCCTAGAAAGTGGACGTTAGGCGCCACCATGACCCCATGGTCAGAATTTCAGATCGTGAGAAGTTGGTATCAGAGTACTAAGTTACCTAGCCAAAGGTAGAGCTCAACCTAGAGCACACACAGAAGCACCTATAACAGAGCCTCAGATAGAGCATGAGGAGGAGATCCTTGTTAAGGCTGCGCCAATTGGACCAGCTCAGGTCTTAGATGGTTTTATTTCCACCCCTGTACTTCAAGACGCTTTAGTCCGCCTGGTTTTCTGTCACGACCCAAAATTCGTAAAGTTGTGATGGCGCCGGACACTACTGTCAGGCAAGTCAATCCTTAATTAATAGAAGTAATTTCCTGTTTTAGCATTTTCGAAATCGTTACTTTTCATTTTAATACATAAAATCTAGATAGAAATCCATTTCGTAGGAAAAGCAACAGTTCATTTATGTAAAACACAACCCAAATACATTTCCCAGAACCGGGTGTCACAAGTGCATGAGCAGATTCTAAGAGTTTATACAAATATTATAAAGCTTGTCCGATATATAGATTGGACAAGAAATTTAGAAATAAAATACAGTACATAGAGGGAGACTCTGTCAGCTGCAGGACGCCTCCGGATAATGCAACACGTCTAAGTGTCTGAGTGAACCACCGCTAAAGGTGTACCTGTGCAACAAAAATGCACAACAAGTGTAGTATGAGTACGAAAACAACGTGTACCCAGTAAGTATCCCGCCTAACCTCAGAGAGGTAGTGACGAGGGGTAAAATTTGACACTTGCTATAAGTCAGTCTAGTATAGTCTAAGTGAGAAGCTAAGCATGAGTATCATAATAAATTAATCAAATAATCGGAGATTAGAAACGTCAATAAATATCAACTTGTTCCACATTTTTCACATAAATCCTCCTTCTTTTAAACTGGAAACTCAATATACTTAGGCCAATACACATGTGTAAATCACAGAAAAATACGCAACATTTATCATGCGCAACATTTATGCCGAGGGTCGAATGACGCGGACCAACAATATAAACTGTGCACTGCCGAAGGGTAGAACGGCCCGAACTATAGATGCATCTATTTTTCCCCGCTCGCGAATCGATCATGCGACGCGGTCAACATAATAAATACGGCTAGCCTGCTCGCGAATCATACCTGCGACTCAGGTGCTCATAGGTACACGTAATCACATAAAGGAATCGACCAGATTTTGCTAGTTGTCCCACCGAGCACGACAACCAATGTAGGGCGACCCATTTTACATTTGGATCGATAGAATTTCCAATTTTTGGTATACATATATAAAGGCAGTAAGGTTCATTTGTTTTCATTCAAGGAGGACCCACCATAACTCACCAAAAAGGCTCTAACATCTCCTTTGAAGTTTCAAAATAGCCTAAGCAGAATCATAAGACGATTTATTAGGATTTAGCTAGAAGAAACATGGAATAATTGTTGTATATCTATCGTCTGATGGCATTAATTCGGAAGGTTCATCAAAGGAAAAGTAACCATCATAGAAGTGTAGTTAGATCGTCAATAAGCTATGTAGGGCAACCTTCTTTCTTGGCATGAGTTAGTGTAAGTCTTGCCTTACTTCTAAACGGATCCTGCACTGTAAGGTTTAGTAGTTGTAATCCTCTTTCAATGATGTTATTTTGTCCTTGTACATTTTTGCTGGTAGCATTTCTTGTGAAGTCTAAAATGTTTCCCTTGGTAACTTGAGCTCGAAGTGCTTGATTCATTGCGAGTTTAAAGTTAATATCCCTTGAAATTGACTCTGCATTGCACTTATATATATATATATTTCTTTTTTTTTTGTTTTTTGTTTTTACTTTACCAATCCACGCTATAGTTGGCCGGGTACGACACCTATTGAGCAACCATTGATCAGTTGGGTACGATGAAGCATGATATGAGGAATTACTGAGCCTTCGTGTGGCCGAGTACGACCGAGCCCTTGTGTGGCCGAGCACGATGATGTGTCATATGAGGATACCGAGCCCTCTGGTGACTGACTTTGTCGAGTCCTGTTGAGGTCGTGTACAATCGAGACCTCCTGAGGTCGAGTACGACCGATTCCTCTATGAGGCCGGGTATGGAGAGATATGTAATGGCATGCCCCAAAGTGTGTATATAATTCATTATGATTCATGGTTTATAGTTTCCACAATTTAGTTCATGCCTCCGGTGGCTTATCCTCAGTATTCAGGTCAGAATCACGTACTCACATCTCTTACGCGATGACTCTGATTTACTTATTTTTTTAGTCTTACATACTCAGTATTTTATTCGTACTAACACCTTTTTCTTTTGAGTGCTGTGCTCATTCCCACAGGTAAAGATAAATCCGGTGACGTCCCTCCCCAATACGGTGCTTGCTATAGTTGATAAGTCGTTGCTCCACTACTTCAGAGTAGCTGTTCAGAAGTCGTTAGGTATTGAGGCGCATGTTCTAGTCATATTGGGTACGGTGGGGCCCTATCCTGACCTAGTTGTGTATATGTATACTTACTTTGGTACTCTTAGAGGCTTGACGACTAGAGTTTTGTTGTATATAAAAGAATGGGTTATAACCTTTTTGGGTATAGTTATGAAAATGTATAACATGTCCATGTTCTTTTCCAAGTCAGTTGTACACATTTTTATTTTGACTCTGGCAATAGTACTTGGAGGCCTCGTTGGCCCTTTATGATTAGGAAAGGAATTGAATGAACTTCGGATATCATGAGGCTTCGGGCATTGTGTTCCTGCCGGTTGCTCCTCCCAAGGTTAGGTTGTGACATCCGAATGTCTATGTTTGATTTGAAAGATTTTGGTAAAGTTGGAAGTTTGGAAGTTATGGGATGGATTTGATCTTCGATTTGTGGTTTTTGTTGTTTCTTTTGATGTTTTGGACCTTAAAATAAATTCGGACTTGATGGTATGATTGGACTGGAGCACAAAGGGCTGGAGTGTGTTTCAGGATGGTTTCAGACCATTATTAGTGTTGTTGGAAATTTGCTGGTGTCTAATGCACCGCAACTGTGATAGTTAGTGCACAGGTGCGATGGTCGCACCTACAATGCATCATGTGCAGATGCGATGAGAGGTCAGGATGGGGATGGTTACACATGCGGAGCATTTTTCTGCACTAGAGATTCCGCATTTGCAGTAGATGGGCCAAAGATGTAGGTTTGGTCGGGTCGAGGCAGGTCGCAGATGCGAGGTGAAGGTCATACCTGTGAGTTCGCATCTGCGAAGCTAGATGTGATGTTAGTCCTTAGGTTGGAGGTGCGCAGTAGCTCTATTATTGTTGTAGAAGCGAGCTCGCACTTACATCTAAGTGTCCACAGATGTGAGAATGCCTTACATGAGGATATATTTCAAGTTTTAAGTTTGGAGCTCAAAAATAGGCGATTCTGGAAGAGCTTTTCACTACAATTTTGAGGGAAAGTAATTTCTAGTTGGATTTGATTAAATATATTGATCCCCATGGATTTCTACACTTAAACATGAAATTTTAAAATGAAATTTGGGGTTTTGTCTACAACCTAAGAGTGTATAATTTGGGGATTTGAATACTGATTTGGACTCAATTTTGGAATCTGATTATATATTTGGATTCGTGGAATTATGGGTAGTCGTGATCTACCCATAATACTTGAGTTTTGATCATGTGGACATGAGTTGACTTTTGTTTACTTTTTAAGGATTTGATTAAATACTAAAGAATTATTATTTGGAATTGATTTTTATTGCGTTAACATTATTGAGTAATATTTTACTAGATTCGAGTTATTTAGAGTTGGATTTAAAAGGAAAGGCAGTTGTTGTTGATTAAAGCTAGCCGGTAAGAGGTAAGTCTCTTGTCTATCCCTATAAGCAAATTTGTTTTTCATATGTGATCTATTTGCTACTAGTTGCTTGATTTAGGTGCCAAGTATTGCGAAGTGATGAGCGTATATGCATAGGTAGGTTTTGACCATAGAGTTAGGCTTATTATATGCCTTGTTTGGACAACGTGAATCTATTATCCATATTTCGTTGAGTCTATGACTACGTGATGGCTCATAATTATAATTTAGAAGATGCTTAAGGTTATGACTTGTTAAATTGGGCATAAAGATTTTTTTGCCATGTTGAGCTTCTTCTTGAACCGTAATCATGCACTTATCTTATTATTTATGATTTATCTATTACATGGCTTAATTTATTGATGTTAAATATTATGATTATACTTTTAAATGTTAAAACTGTTCATGTTATGATAAATTGAATCACATAATTAGTTATAGTCATCTTTTAGCCGCGTGAGCTTTTACCCGCATCTCTATAGTTATATCTCGGTGCTTTTTAATTATATTTTTTCATACACATATGCATGAGTTTGGTGAGTTGGTTATTAAGAAACATTTAGGATTTTGGCACTAAGGACACTACAAGCTGATATTGATTATTGATTTTGATCATTGATTGGAAAATAGTCAACGTTTGGATATGAATTCTTCCTTATGGAGTCAGGTGATTACCCATGTTATTTTGGTCCATGTGAGCTTAGGCACTCATATTTGTTGCTTGGTTTGGACACATGACCTGTGTTAGGAACATGGATTTGTGTTGTGAGATATTGAGAAGGGACCTTGAGCATGCATATTTATATATTTGAAACTCAAGCAATGGCTTTTATATAAATTTTGGTTGATTTACACCATGTCTTTATGCGAGGATTGAAGTAATTGATATTTGATTCGATCTCTTTATCTATAAAGCATGCCTAAATTCCATAAGTACGGTATTTCTAGATTTCCTACCTAATAATGTTATTGGATTGTTAATAAGTATCGATGTCGACCCCTCGCTACTACTTCTTCGAGGTTAAACTTGTCACTTTCTGAGTACCGTGATTGTGTGTTCATATTATACTACTGCATATATTTGTACAGGTTCTAAGGCAAGTGCTAGTAGTACCCATCCAGCTGAGTAGGAGTTTAATTGGAGACTTTGTGGCGAGCTATTTTGCTTGATCTCATCCGCAACACATGGAATCCCCCTTCCTTACTCATTTGTCTTTGTCTGCGTGTTTCCTTTTCGAACAAATGTTATTTCTCAGTTGAGACTATTTAATCTTTTTAGATGCTCGTAATGATGTGACACCGGATTTTTGGTATTTGTTAGACAATCTCGGTTGTGTGTTGACCCTATCTTAGACTTGGGTATTTATGATACTATTTTGAGACTTATTCTGCATTATTATATACATCGTGACTTTATTAATGACTTAATATTCTGCTTTCGTAATTGTTGTTTGTTGAATCAAGTCACCGAATGGTTTTGAAGAATGACAAATGTCCTCACAATTGAACCAGGTCCATCATGAAATACATAGACATGCAGACTGAATGACACGAGAAGAGTTCACACGCAGGAGATAAACACCATCTCTGAATTAAAGGGTTATCTCCTAAGCGAAAAGATTGCAAAGTGATAGGGATATGGACTTCATATTCAAGTAGGACAGAATCAAGATAGAGGAGGATCAAGGAAGTTGAGATAACCTCAAACTCTTCCACCAAGGAAGAGTTGCATCAGAATTCTACTTCAAACGTCTCAACTACTAATCCTATATATTGTCAAAGTGTTCCTGCTGAAGAGTGCTCACAAACATAGAAGTGAAACAAGAATTGAGAGCAAAATTACCAACGCAATTTTGCAAGCAGTTCATATGAAGAATCCCTGTGCGACTCAAAAGCTACTTGAAACAGCTCGAAGAACCAATTCCATTTGTTATCTTTTGAGTCTAGTTGTTTGTAGTAGGCGATTACAAATTGTGTCTTTTAGCTTTATCTAGAAGCAATTGTTATAGGTACATAATATTCAAGTTAGAGTTAACTTGAAGTTTGTCGCAATTAGCTAGAGGCTAGTTTTCCACAAGGGGATTAGAGTTAGTCCTTTGGTTTACAAAAGAGTTTATTTTGTAAATGCTGTTTGGCTCATTGACATAGTGAAGAGTTTGGGAAAATCCTACTGGGAAGTAGGTCGTGGTTTTTTCACCTTTTGAGCTAGGTGTTTTCCACGTAAAATTGTTGTGTTCTTTTATTTCTGCAATTATTATTCCGCAAACTGTAGAAGTTGGAACACCTAGAAGAACCTGGTTCTTCTATAACGACAACACTCAAAAATTGGACACCACACAAATCACCCCCCCTCTTGTGTGGTATTGATGTATAAAACATCAATTGGTATCAGAGCAGGTTATCGTTGGAGAGGTTAACACCTTAGGAAAAGATCAAAATGAGTGCACCACCTGGGAACTGGGTAGGACAATCAACTTCTACGCCTCCACTCTTCAACGGGCAATACTACTCGTGGTGGAAGAACAGGATGAAGGATCACTTAATTGGGGAAGACTACAAACTATGGGACATAGTCAATGATGGTCCTTTGGCTATGAAAAAGACCGCTGAAGAAGTAGACGTGCCAAAGACAAGAGCTGATTGCAGTGCTAAAATGGGAGAAGAATGCTAAGGACAAAAAGTGGCTAATGTGTGGACTTGGTCCAGACGAGTATAGTAGAATTCAAAGCTGCACCACTACCAAAGAAATTTTGGATACCTTGCAAGTAGCTCATGAAGGAACACCTCAAGTGAAGAGGTGAAAAGGTACTCTACTCCCAATATGAAAACTTCACTATGAAGGAAGGAGAGACAATCCAAGAGATGTATACAAGGTTCACAACACTGACCAATGGACTCAAGTCTCTTGGAAGGGTCATTCTTGAAGAGGACAGGGTTGGGAAGATCCTGACTAGGATCTTGCCAGTTTCCTGGGAAAGCAAGATCACAACTATCTAGGAATCAAAAAATATGGCAACCCTCAGGTTGGACGAACTAATTAGAAATCTCACTGCCTACGAACTCAGAAGGCAGACAATGAAAATGGATGCTCCAACGAAGGAAAGAGGTTTAGCACTAAGAATCACCGAGGGAGCAGATCTGGAGAAAGATGAGATGGCCATGATCACTAAGGAATTCAGAAACTACCTCATAAGGAAAAAGGGTAATTCAAGAGGTGGAAACTACAACAAAGCAAAATCTCCAGAAAGGCCAACCAATGAGGGATGCTACAAATGTGGAAAAGCTGACCACCACATCAAGAATTGTCCTCTGTGGGAAGTAGAACGGAAATGGGAAAGATATAAACGAAGGAACATGAAGAAGGAACTGATCCATCCAAAGAAAACCACAACTAAAGCAATGGTTGTTGCTTGGGGAGAAAGATCAGATGAAGAATCAGAAGATGGTGAGGAAGAAGAACAAACACTTATGGCAATTGGTGAATTAGATGAAGAATCATGTGAAGAACCAGAGGTAAGTATATCCATCTCAAAAACAAGATTAAATTCCTATCCAAAGAAAAACTCTCTGAGTTGCTACTTGATTTCATGGATGACTCTGAAGAAATAAATAAAGAGAAAGAACAACTGTCTAAGGAGTGTGTAATGTTAAAAGCAAAGTGTAAAAACCTGGAAATCACAGTAAGTGATTCTGAAAAGGAAAACACTGCCTTGAAGAACCAGGTTCATCCACTTGAAACTAATATCCTAGAGCTAAAATTTGAAAATTTAAAACTGAAACTAGGAACTAGCAAGAAGACAATTGATCACTCTCAACTCATGTTAGAAGAGAATGTAGGAAAACTAAAGAATAAGATGTACAATAAAGATGAACATATAAGAGTACTAAAAGAAGAACTTGGTAAGGTCAAACATGAATTAGATCGAATATGTAAATGGAATAAATCCTCTGATGCCTTGACATGGCTTCAAGAAAATCATAGTAGCAACAGAAGAGGACTTGGCTTTGGAAGTCAACTGCCAAAATGGGATCCCAAAAGCAAGTATTTCACTCTTCCTGAGAACAAAATTTGCACCCACTGTGGTAAGACTGGTCTTTACGAAATTGAATGCACTGCAAAAGAGCAGGCCAATCGAAGGAATGAAAGTTTTGTTCAAAAGAAAAATTGGTTACCAAATTGGGCTAGAAAAAAACTTAATTCATCCTTTCTCTCATAGAAAAGGACCCAAACTAGTTTGGGTCCCTAAGAGCCCTTGATTTCCTTTTGTAGGTTCAAGTGAGAGGAAGCAACCAAATATGGTACATGGATAGCAGCTACTCAAAACATATGACAGGGAACAAGGAACAGTTCCTTTCACTTGAAAACCTCAAAGGAGGAAATGTCTCCTTTGGAAATGGTAAGAAATGTGAAATTATTGGGGTTGGTAAGGTAGGTAAGGATGAAACACGGTCCATTGAGAATGTGTACTTGATAGATGGCTTGAAATATAGCCTGATCAGTGTGTCACAACCGTGTGACAGAGGTAACTTGGTTGCATTCACTTCCACTAAATGTTTTGTGATTAATCTTCTTACCGATAAGATTGTCTTGGAAGGAAAAAGAATGAATAACATCTATGTCATAGACCTGTCCACACTATCAGAAAATGAACTCACATGTTTAAGTGTGTTGGACAGTGATCCTCTCCTTTGGCACAAAAGACTTGGTCATGCAAGTCTAAATCAAATTAACAAACTAGTCTCCAAGGACTTAGTAGTAGGGCTACCTAACATTAAATTCAAGGAAGACAAAGTCTGTGAGGCATGTGCAAGGGGAAAGCAGGTAAGATCCTCATTCAAAAGCAAGAAAATGGTCAGTACCACCAGGACGTTGGAACTGGTCCATATGGACCTATGCGGTCCTATGAGAACTTTGAGCAGAGGTGGTAAGAAATATGTTATGGATCTAGTTGATGACTACTCCAGGTTTACCTGAACTCTGTTTCTAACATCTAACGATGAAGCATTTGATATGCTTACTTCATTTGTTAGAAAAACTCAAAAGCAGTTAGGAAATCAACTTGCATCAATAAGATCTGATCTTGGTACTGAATTTAAAAATGCAAAGTTTGCTGAATTTTGTGATGAACATGGCATAAATCACAACTTCTCTACCCCTAGAACTCCATAACAAAATGGAGTTGTTGAAAGAAAGAACAGAACTCTTGAAGATATGGCCAGAACCATGCTTCTTTCTAGTCAATTACCCCATAGCTTCTGGGCAGAGGCAATAAACACTGCATGCTATATAATAAATAGATGCATGACCAGACCACTTGTAGAGAAAACTCCCTATGAATTACTTAAAGGGAGAAATCCCAACATATCCCACTTTAGGAATTTTGGATGTAAATATTTTGTGCACAATAATGGCAAAGACTACCTAGGTAAATTTGATCCCAGAAGTGATGAGGGAGTATTCTTGGGATATTCATCACATAGCAAGGCTTATAAAGTATATTAATAAAATAACTATGTGTGTAGAAGAGAGTGTGCATGTTGTCTTTGATATAACTAACATTCTCTCTGAGAGACAGGAACCGGAAGATGAGGAGATTGGACTGGTCAGAAGCAGTGATCAAACTGGAGAAAATATGGAAGAAGGAACATGTGATGGACCAGGTCCAACTACCCTAAGCAACACGACAGGGGGGAACTCAACAACAAACCTCATTGGGACTCGACCTTGATCCTGTTCCACAACAACAAGACACTATGGGATCATCAAGTCATGAACAATTGGTGCTCAAACCACATAGATATCAAAGTTCTCACCCCATTGAGAACATTATAATAGACCTAACATCTGGAATCAAACCCAGATCCTCCTTGAAAACTCTGTGTGCGTTTGATGCCTTTTTATCCTTAATCGAACCAAAGAAAGTTGTTGAAGCCTTACAGGATGCTGACTGGGTAAATTCCATGCAAGAAGAACTAAATCAATTTGAAAGGAGTCAAGTTTGACATCTGGTACCCAGACCACTAGATAGATCAGTGATGGGCACAAAGTGGGTCTTCACAAACAAACTCGATGAAGATGGAACAATTACAAGAAACAAGGCTAGACTGGTTGTCCAAGGATATAGTCAAGGAGAGGGAATTGACTATAATGAAACATTTTCTCCTGTGGAAAGACTGGAGGCAATCAAGCTCCTCATAGAATTTGTTGCCTACATGGGATTTACTCTCCACCAGATGGATGTCAAGAGTGACTTCCTCAATGGCTACCTAAAGGAAGAAGTATTTGTCAAGCAGCCTCCAAGATTTGAAAGCAAGGAGACACCTGACCATGTATACAAACTTGACAAGGCCTTGTATGGACTTAAGCAAGCACCAAGGGCATGGTATGAGCGACTATCTAAATTCCTACTAGAACATGACTACAAACGAGGTAAAATTGATAGCACCTTGTTATTAAAGGAAAAAGGTAAGGATCTCCTGGTAGTACAAATATATGTAGATGACATAATATTTGGGGCAACCTCTGAAAAATTAAGTAAGGAAATTTCTAATCTTATGGGGAGTGAATTTGAGATGAGCATGAGGGGTGAGCTAAATTTCTTTTTAGGCTTGCAAATTAAACAAAAGTCAAATGGAACAATGATCACCAACAAAAATATGTGAAAGCGTTTCTCAAAATATTTAAAATGGATGACTCAAAAGAAATTGATACCCACATTGTAACAACTACAAAATTAGATGTAGATGAACCTGGTTCATCTATTGATCAAAAGTTGTATAGAGGATAGATTGGGTCTTTATTATATCTTACTGCCAGCAGACCTGACATTGTTTTCAGCGTAGGGCTTTGTGCAAGATTTCAGGCTAATCCAAAGGAGTCCCATTTAACTGCAGTGAAGAGAATCCTGAGATACTTGAAAGGCACCACTAATCTATGCCTTTGGTATCCTAAAGGTAGTAATTTCGATCTTGTAGGATATGCTGATGCAGATTATGCAAGCTTCCTGGTAGACAAAAAAAGCACCTCAGGCATGTCACATTTTTTGGGTTCTTGCCTTGTGTCTTGGGCCACCAAGAAACAAAACTCAGTAGCTCTGTCCACTGCTGAGGCTGAGTACGTAGTTGCAGCCTCATGTTGTGCTCAATTGTTGTGGATTAAGCAACAACTCATGGACTTTGGTATAGAGGTTGGATGCATTCCTATTTTATGTGACAACACTACTGCTATTAGTATGACAAATAACCCGGTTCATCATAAGAGAACCAAGCACATAGATGTTAGACATCATTTCCTAAGAGATAACTATGAGAAGGGAATGATCTCAATTGAATTCTTTGCTACTGACAAACAAATTATATCTTTACTAAAGCACTAAGTAGGGAGAATTTTGAGAGAAACAAGTTAGAATTAGGGATGATTAAGATCATCTAATTGAACCAGTTAAAAAAACAAAAAAAAAAAACAAAAAACAAAAAAAACAAATTGACTAGAATCACTGAAACATGTAACTAACCAGATTAATCATTGCTCAGTTTCATGTCTTAAATTCCATACTCTCTTTCTATGTGTTAATATGACTCGTTGGTTGCGAATGATATTTTTTTATTAAAATTGAGGCCAAAACAAGAGACTCTAAGACGATGAACCTGGTTCATCGTGTCTAGTTCATCAGACTAACAAGGTACATGCTCATCACTATACACTTATTGAAATAACTATAGTCACTCATGAGCAGGACTCTATCCATATTAATCCTATTTTAAATTGTTAGTACTTATCCCCAAATGAACCCGTTCCAAAGAGTCCAATCAAAGTTAACTAAGCCTAGATTATAGGGAGCCATAACCGTCAGTTTCACTGACACTCCTGAGTTGATAAGACTCCCACTTGACCAAGAATTACACCCGTTGGACATTTATTAACCACATCTTTAAATACCCATCATTACCTCTCTAATTCCTCACTCTCTCTTCTTCAAAAAGCATAACCGTCGAACCAAGTTCATTATTCCACTCAACCAAAGTGATCAAAGTCCTTTACTCTCCAAAGCTTCATAATAATGTCTTCCACACCACCATCTGCTACATCCCTATCAACCACTCCTGAATACAGTATCACACTTGAGGATATTGGTTCTAATTATCCATCACAACAAAGCTCCTCCACCCAATCTCCATCGAATTCTTCTACTCCTCAAAGCATTCCATTTCCAGAACCTATTACTAAACCCACTCCTTCACCCAAAACAACTCCAGCAATTATACCAAGCCCTACTTCTGTACCCAGAAAACGACGAGTAAAAATTCTAGCCAGGAAAATAGTTGCTTCTGGCTATCTTGCTCGTAAATTGAATGCAAAGCTTCAGGAAAGCCAGACCCAAGATTCTGAAAACTCAAGCGACTCTTTCAAGTCTGCAAATGAGGAAGATGCAACTGGTTCTTCAGATACTGAAAAGGTAACTTCTGAAATTAGGTCTGATCCTGAAATTGTTGAAAATAGGTTCATATTGATTGGATCTGTAGTAGATATGGAAATAACTGATAGGAGAAGAAAAGGTTGTAATACTAAGGGAAAAGAATTTGAGAGAGATGGAGAAGGAAGTTCTAAAAGGGGAATAGGGAAGGAAGGTGCTACACTGGAAATTTGTGGTCCTGCAACAAATATTTCTGAGCAGGGTGTCAGGGATTTAGGGGGAAGCAACTTTGAAGAAGCTGCTGCAGGATTGGAAAACTTACAACATGCAACTGATGAACCTGGTTCATCCATTGAAGAAACTTTGGCTGATCTAATGAGGAAATTTGGGGAAAGTTACAAACCCAAGAAGAAAAGGACCCCCAAAGTCAAGCAAGCTGATACTCATGTAACAACCAAGAAAAGAAAGGCCTCTTCATCTGCTGATGCTCCTGCCCCTAAAAATCGCATTACTAGAAGTGCAGTCAGGCGGAGTGAAGAGGAGTTGGAGAAAGCTCTAAGGGAGAGTAAGAAAAAGAAAGCTGCTAAGGAGAAGGCTAAAATTGGCGAGCCTGTTGAGGAAGTTGAGGTTGATGATGATGAGATGGACCTGGTTCATCAAGAGGAACAACATGCACAGGTTGATGTTTAGACACCCAAGCCCAAGAAGGCTAAGATTTCTTCCAAAAAGTCAACTTCTGTGTCTGCCAAACCTTCAACATTTGCCAAGCGAACCAGGTCTAAATCAAAGAAAGTTAAAATCAATGATGATGCTGAGTGGAGTGGAGAAGAAGTAGATGAATCTGATGGGGAAACTAATAAGCTAACAAAGTTTGGAATGCGTACTATTCTTATAGAAAAGTTGTTCAGGGATCTTGAAGAATCTGGGATGATTTTTCTTGTGGACACCTTGGATGTGCAGGGTTGGAAGAACCTGGTACTTCATCTTGATGGCAGGCTGGCAAGAAATGAGCTTGTGGAATTCATGGCAAATGCGGAGGTCAAGGATGGAAGGGTTTCCACTAGGGTACAGGGGGTTGAGATCTCTTTTGATGCCAAAGAACTGGGCGAGATACTTGGTATTCCCTCTGAGGGATATGATGACTACACTAGGCAGAGGTGGCCTAGCTTGGATGGACTCCCTTCAGCCCTTCAAATCACAAGGTTCTTCAGTGATAATGAGAAGGAGATGGAACCTAGGGCAGTATTCAAAAGTGAGATGAGGCCGCAGCACAAACTATTCTTTGAGTTTGTCATCAAGTGCTTACTGCCCAGGCAAGAGCGAAGGCATATTGCAAGTTACATGGATCTCACTCTCATGGAGTGCCTGTACCGTGGTCGGCATATTAATTGGCCCTCCTTCATTATTCAACTTCTGGATAGGGTAGTGAATGGCTCCAAGGCCCACGCTATACCATATGGGTTCATCCTTACAACTATGCTTGCTCATTTCAAGGTGCCTGTGAAGAAGGCTGAGATGGCTACTGCCAAGGATCATTTTGGGAAGAACACGTTACTGACATGTGACTACATTGTGAATGTCCCTGAGGATGAACCGGGTTCATCAAGGAAAATGCTTGTGAATAGCAAGGTCAGGACGCTTGTGCATGAAGGTGAGGTTAAGGATGCTAAGATCCTTCGATTGAAGACTCGCCTTTCAGAGGTTGAAGCTGAGCAGAATGCTCTCAAAACTGAATTAGCAATGGAAAAGGAGAAGAATGGGGGTGTATTGCAACAAATGCTCTCTCTTTTTCAAGCAAAGAACCCAACCTCTACTCCTTCCCAGCCTTAGGTGTCCAGTGCCCTCCTAAACCCCTCTATGACCCAGTTTGGGATTGTTTTGTCTATTTATGTTCTGTTGTTTTTGCTCATGGCTGTGACTGTTGTTATTTTTTTTGTGTTTGGTGCTTGAACAATTATCAAATAAATGAATTATGCTATTTTGTTCTTGACTTTATCTCAGCTTCTTAAATAGCTTACATTTTTTGGTTTCTTTTGATGATTAATTCATGATTTGCACCTGTAGTTGCCTTAATGGCCATGAGTAATTATTATAGTTCTGGTAAGTTTATCATTTTGCAACTTTTCGATGATTCCAAAAGAGGGAAGATGGTGCTTTAAAAAATATTGTGATGATAATAACCTAATGAACCTGGTTCTCTATGATAAATGCTTAATGCTATAAAAAGTGTCCATGATGGATTTAAGTGTCTACATGTTTAAGCACAAAGTTTGTCATAATCAGAAAGGGGGAATTTGTTGAATCAAGTCACTGAATAGTTTTGAAGAATGACAAATGTCCTCACAGTTGAACCAGGTCCATCATGGAATACATAGACATGCAGACTGAATGGCACGAGAAGAGTTCACATGTAGAAGATAAACACCATCTCTGAATTAAGGGGTTATCTCCTAAGCGAAAAGATTGCAAAGTGATAGGGATATGGACTTCATATTCAGGTAGGACAGAATCAAGATAGAGGAGGATCAAGGAAGTTGAGATCAACTCAAACTCTTCCACCAAGGAAGAGTTGCATTAGAATTCTACTTCAAACGTCTCAACTATTGATCCTATATATTCTCAAAGTGTTCCTGCTAAAGAGTGTGCACAAACATAGAAGTGAAACAAGAATTGAGAGCAAAATTACCAACACAATTTTGCAAGCAGTTCATGTGAAGAATCCCTGTGCGACTCAAAAGCAACTTGAACCAGCTCGAAGAACCAGTTCCATCTGTTATCTTCTGAGTCTAGTTGTTTGTAGTAGGCGATTACAAATTGTATCTTTCAGCTTTATCTAGAAGCAATTGTAATAGGTACACAATATTCAAGTTAGAGTTAACTTGAAGTTTGTCGCAATTAGCTAGAGGCTAGTTTGCCACAAGGCGATTAGAGTTAGTCCTTAGGTTTACAAAAGAGTTTATTTTGTAAATGCTGTTTGGCTCATTGACATAGTGAAGAGTTTGGGAAAATCCTACTGGGAAGTAGGTCGTGATTTTTTCACCTTTTGAGCCAGGTGTTTTCCATGTAAAATTGTTGTGTTCTTTTATTTCTGCAATTATTATTCCGCAAACTGTAGAAGTTGGAACACCTAGAAGAACCTGGTTCTTCTATAACGATAGCACTCAAAAATTGGACACCACACAAATTATCCCCCCCTCTTGTGTGATATTGACGTATAAAACATCATTGTTGAGTTTTTGCTTGCCTAGAAAGTGGGTTATGCGTCATCACGACCTTGGTGGGATTTTGGATCATGACAGTCCCTCAATTCTTGGGCATATGCCTTTAACTTGTTGTACTCATCTAAGTAGATGCCTTCTAGTTTCTCTAAAAGTGTCATTTTCACCCTTTTTAACTTTGATTGACTCACATTGAGCTAAACTCTGTTCTCCAAGTCACCCTTCATTTCTTTTACCTTGTAATTGGGATTATTTTGAACCTTTCTCATAAACCTATGGGCTAAGGTAGCAGTAGTAGCTCTTATGTTCTCAAATGCATCCCCACAGTTATGTTCAACATGTAAAGTGTTTATCTTGAGTCCTTAGTTATTCCCATCCTTAGAAATAAGACATGCAAAGGGACACCTAATATTACACTTATATGTAAACTTTTTCTATCACTCTTATCTACCTTTAAACCCATCTTATCTTGTCACGACCCGAAATTCCAACCACGGGGCCTTGATGGCGCCTAACATCCACTTGCTAGGCAAGCCAACATTAGCTACACATTATTCATTTTAACAATTTTAGAAAGCAGATTTATAATAACTCATATCCCTGGGACATATCCTGCTGACCCGAGGACTGAGAACCCTGAATGGCTGGAGTGACATCCGGCATGGCACTGAACTGTGGCCTAACTGGGGCCACCCTGGCAGGTACTGAAGGTGCTGTATAGGAAGACCGGCTGGACTGACCGCTAGCAAACTAACCCGTGACCCTGCCTGATGTACCTCCGAAGTCCCCGGTGAATCTAGCTCTCTTGTCATGCTGTCCCTGCTGCCCTGACTGGCCCTGACTCCTATCCCTGACACGATAGCCCTCTATACGACGAGCTATCTCAACCACTGTCTGAAATGGAGTGCCCATCTCCACCTCTCTATCTAAAGAAGTCCTGATCCCAGGATGCAAACCTGCTACAAACCGACGAACTCCCTCTCCATCTGTAGGTAGTATCATGATGGCATGACGAGACAGCTCTGAAAATCTGGCCTCATAATCTGTCACTGACAAGTGCCCCTGCTCCAGTCTCTCGAACTGAGCCCGCAAGTCTTCCCTCTCAGATGGAGGAATGTACCTATCCAGGAATAGTTGGGAGAATGGATCCCAAGTGACTGGCGGAGATTAGGCTGGCCTGTCCAGCAAATACGACTGCCACCACCGACGAGCTCTTCCCTGAAACTGGAAGGAAGTGAAATCAA
>ML262065.1:983-62711 GCA_005239495.1 Nicotiana undulata
TAATTATTCATTTTCAAAATCCTTTATTATTTTCAGAAAACAATTTTCTTTAAAAATTCATTTCTCGGGCTTGGGACCTCGGAATTCGATTCCGAGCATATGCCCAAGTCCCATATTTTCTTACGGACCCTCCGGGACCATCGAATCGCGGGTCCGGGTCTGTTTACCAGAAATGTTGACCAAAGTCAACATTATTCATTTATTAATTATCAAAACTCATTTTTATCAAATTTTCACATACTAGCTTCCCGGCTACACGCCCGGGCTGCGCACGCATATCAAGGTGAGACTAACGGAGGCTCTCGGAGCCTCGGAACACAGATATAGCTTAACTTACGTAAGATGACCTTTTGGGTCATTACAACCTCGGTGTCGCCGTGGACTGAAGGATACTCCCTTGCTCAGTGTACACTGTGTACGGCGCTGTAATCTCCACATCATAGAGAAGTGCAGGTGTAGCATCAATACAACCGACCCCATGTACTGAGTAAGTGCTGAGCCTAACCTCGGCGAAGTAGTGACGAGGCTAGGACACGACAACAAATAACACATGTGCAGTTCAATAATATAACAGGAAATAACGACAGGAAATAAACAAGTAATACAACTACGCGGGAGGACATGCTGGGGATAAAGGGGCCACAACTGCCAAAACAACATAACAAGATAATAATTGAAATGTAGAAATAACAGCAGGAATTTAACATCTCGGAGCAAGTAAATAAACAGAGAAAGGCACGGCATGTCCCCTCGTGCATAACCTCACAGTCACTCGGCACGGAATGTCCCCTCGTGCATAAATAATAATCACTCGGCACGGAATGCCCCCTCGTGCAATAATAGATAGTCACTTGGCACGGAATGTCCCCTCGTGCAATAATAGATAATCACTCGGCGCGGAATGTCCCCTCATGCAAAACCTCACAATCACTCTGCACGGAATGTCCCCTCGTGCAAAACCTCACAATCACTCAGCACGAATTTTTCCCTCGTGCATAACATAAATAAAAGCAACAAACAGACAGGAAAATACAACAATAGAAAACCTCAATACACAAAAATATTCAACAAAGATTCTATCGTCCCGGCAAGGGACTCAGCTATAACCAATCTCACTCAGAGGTATAATTCTATAATATAATCCTCAACCGAACGAATAATCAAATAACTTTCCACATCATTAAATACTCTCAATATATCACTTCCAGAATGACAAGAAATCCGTAACACAGAGAATATCAAAGAACACAATGAAAATTATCAAGTTCGACTCACGGGCATGCTTGACCACAACATATAGGTACCTGTCACCTCACCCATACGTTGGACATGGATTAACACATAGAAAATATGACTCTATATCTATTCCCTCAAGTTAAGGTTAGGCCAAACACTTACCTCGGCTCCAAGAATGCAAATCAAGCCTCTAGCACCGCTTTTCTTCTCGAATCCGACTCCGAAACAATCGTATCTAGACATAATTGACTCAATAACATCAATAATTACTCAATAATTCAATTCCAAAGTCTAATTATAGATTTCCTAACATTCTTCCAAAAATCCCAAAATTCGACCCCGGGCCCGCTCGGTCAAAACACGAGGTTCGGACCAAAACCCGATCACCCATTCCCCCACGAGCCCGAATATACAATTTGTTTTGAAATCCGACCCCAAAAATTCAAAAAGCCCTAACTCTACCCAAATCTCCAATTTCTACCCTTTAATTCCATATTTTTAGGCCTAGAATCCAATAATGGTGGATGAAAATGGAAGAAAATGGAGTTAAGATCACTTACCTATGAAGCTATGGTGGAAGAGGTGCTCCAAAATAGCTTAAGAGGGTTGGGGAAGATGAAGTTTTGAGAAAAATGGGTTAAGTCCCGAAGCTATTCTCTTTTTTGACACTTGAAATAACTGGGCGAAAATGACCTATGCGATAGCGTAAAAAAGGGATGCGATCGCATAGAGGATTGCCTATTAAGCTTCGCGATCGCGGACCTTCTATTGCGATCGCACAGAATTCCCTAGCCCAACACTGCGATCGCAGAGGTACACGTGCGGTCGCACAGAACAACAGACCAGAACCCCCCCCCCCCCCCCCCTCCCCACCCTTTGCCAATCNAACCTTGTGCAATCGCAGACCCACCCTTGCGATCCCATAGAGTAACTAATCCACCCCTACGCAGTGCTATGCGATCGCGGAGACACTTATGCGATCGCATAGTATTAAATCCCAGACACCAGATAACAGCATAAGACATCAGATTTTTTTCACTAGTTTAGCACCCCGACACCTACCCGAAACTCACCCGAGCCCTCGGGGCTCAAAACCAAATATACACACAACATCCTACGGACTTATTCGAGTAATCAAAACACCAAAATAACATCATGAACACTGAATTAGACCTCGAAATCTATAGGATTTCTCAAAACCTCCTTAACTTTCAAATTTCTCATTTTTTTAATCTGAATCACATCAAACTAAGTATGTTTCTAACCAAATTTCACAGGTAGCACATAATAAACATATTGAACTTGTTTCGGGCTCCGTAGACATAATACGGGCCCGATAACACAGGTTTCACATCAATTCTTATTTTTTCAAAAACCTTTATATTTTTCAGAAAACAATTTTCTTTAAAAATTCATTTCTCGGACTTGGGACCTCGGAATTCGATTCAGGGCATACGTCCAAGTCTCATATTTTCCTACGGACCCTCAGTGACCGTCAAATCACGGGTTCGGGTCCGTTTACCAAAAATGTTGACCAAAGTCAACTTTATTCAATTAATTATCATAAATTCAACATTTATTCAATTTTCCACATAAAGGCTTCCCGGCTACGCGCCCGAGTTGCGCATGCACATCGAGGTGAGATAAATGGAGGCTTTGAGGGCCTCGGAACACAGATTAAGTTAAAAGTACACGGGATGACCTTTTGGGTCATCACAGTCTCCACCTCTAAAACAAACGTTCGTCCTCGAACGGATATAGAAAAGTACCTGAAACGGGAAACAGATAGGGATATCGGCTCCGCATATCGGACTCGGACTCCCAAGTAGATGCCTCAACAGGCTGACCTCTCCACTGAACACGAACCGAAGGATAACTCTTCGATCTCAACTGACGAACCTACCAAGATAATATGGCTACCGTCTCCTCCTCATAAGTCAAATCCTTGTCCAACTGGACACCGCTGAAGTTAAGCACATGAGATGGATCCGCAATATACCTCCGAAGCATAGATACGTGAAACATCGGGTGCACAGCTGATAAACTCGGTGGCAAGGCAAGTCTGTAAGCCACCTCTCCTACCTTATCCAGAATCTCGAATGGACCAATGTACCTAGGGCTCAACTTGCCCTTCTTTCCGAACCTCATCACGCCCTTCATGGGCGACACCCGAAGAAATACCCGGTCTCCTATCATAAATGTCAAATCTCGAACTTTGCGATCCGCATAACTCTTCTGCCTTGACTGAGCTGTACGGAGTCTATCCTGAATTATCTTCAACTTGTCCAAGGCATCCTGGACTAACTCAGAACCCATCAATCTGGCCTCTTCCGGCTTAAACCATCCGACTGGCGACCGACACCGCCTACCATACAACGCCTCATACGGAGCCATCTAAATGCTCGACTGATAGTTGTTGTTGTAAGCAAACTCAGCTAAAGGCAAGAATTGGTCCCATGAACCACCAAAGTCAATGACACACGCTCGTAGCATATCCTCCAAGATCTGAATAGTGCGCTCAGACTGTCTGTCCGTCTGAGGATGAAACGTTGTGCTCAAATCAACCTGTGTGCCCAACTCACGCTGAAATACTCTCCAAAAATGGGAGGTAAACTGAGTACCTCAGTCTGAAATAATGGATACAGGCACACCATGAAATCGAATAATCTCTCTTATATAGATCTTTGCCAACTTCTCCGCTGAATATGAGACTGACACAGGAATGAAGAGTGCTAACTTGGTCAGCCTATCCACAATAACCCACACCGCATCAAACATCCTCTGAGTCTGTTGGAGTCCAACTACAAAATCCATGGTGATACGCTCCCACTTCCACTCGGGAAGCTCAATCTGCTGCATCAAACCATCGGTTCTCTGGTTCTCGTACTTAACCTGCTGACAGTTCAAGCACCGAGCTACATAGGCTACAATATCCTTCCTCATCCTCTGCCACAAATAATGCTGCCGCAAGTCCTGGTACATCTTTGCGGCTCCCGGATGAATGGAATACCGGGAACTATGGGCCTCCTGCAATATCAACTCACGAATACCATCAACATCAGGCACACAAATACGGCCCTGCATTCTCAGAACTCCCTCATCATCAACTGTTACCTGCTTGGCACCTCCGTGCCGGACCGTATCTCTAAGAACACATAAATGACGATCATCATACTTCCTGGCCCGAATACGATCATACAATGAGGAACGAGTCACGGTATGGGCCAAAACACTGCCATTCTCAGGAACCTCCAATCTCATAAACCCGTTGGCCAAAGCCTGAAAATCCAAAGCAAGCGGTCTCTCTCCAACTGATAGATAAGCAAGACTACCCATACTGGCTGACTTTCGGCTCAAAGCATCGGCCACCACATTGGCCTTTCCCGGATGATAGAGAATGGTAATGTCATAATCCTTCAACAGCTCTAGCCATCTCCTCTTCCTCATATTCAACTCTTTCTGCTTGAACAAATATTGCAGACTCTTATGATCCGTGAACACCTCACATGGCACCCCATACAGATAATGCCTCCAAATCTTCAATGCATGAACAATAGCTGCTAACTCCAAATCATGAAATGGATAGTTCTTCTCATGAACCTTCAACTGACGAGAAGCATAAGCTATAACCTTGCCCTCCTACATCAACACTGCACCAAGTCCAACCCGTGAAGCATCACAATACACGGTATAAGGCCCTGAACCTGTGGGCAAAACTAACACCGGTGCCGTGGTCAAGGCTATCTTGAGCTTCTGAAAGCTCGCCTCACACTCATCAGACCACCTGAACTGGGCACCCTTCTGGGTCAACTTGGTCATCGGGGCTGCGATAGATGAAAAGCCCTCCACAAAGCGGCGATAATAACCTGCTAAGCCCAAGAAACTCCGAATCTTTGTAGCTGAAGTGGGCCTAGGCCAATCTGTGACTGCTGAAATCTTCTTGGGATCCACCTGAATACCCTCTACCGACACAACATGGCCCAAAAATGCCACCGAACTCAACCATAACTCACACTTAGAAAATTTGGCATACAACTGACTACCCCTCAGAGTTTGGAGGACGACTCGAAGGTCCTGCTCATGCTCCTCTCGGCTACGGGAGTATATCAATATATCATCAATGAAAACAATAATGAACGAGTCCAAATAGGGCCTGAACACTCAGTTCATCAACTCCATAAAAGCAACGGGGGCAATTTGTCAACCCAAATGAGATCACCAAGAACTCATAATGCCCATAACGAGTGCGAAAGGCTGTCTTAGGGACATCAGACGCCCTAATCCTCAACTGATGGTAACCAGATCTGAAGTCTATCTTGGAAAACATTGTAGCACCCTGAAGTTGGTCAAATAGATCATCAATCCTCGGCAAAGGATATTTATTCTTAATAGTAACCTTATTCAACTGCCGGTAGTCAATACACATCCTCATTGAGACATCTTTCTTCTTGACAAACAATATTGGGGCACCCCAAGGAGAAACTTTAGGCCTAATGAAGCCTTTATCCAACAAATCCTGCAACTGATCCTTCAACTCCTTCAACTTTGGTGGGCCATACGATACGGCGGAGTAGAAATGGGTTGAGTGCCCGGAGCCAACTCAATGCAAAAATCAATATCCCTGTCGGGCGGCATGACCGGCAAGTCAGCAGCGAATACCTCTGGAAACTCACGAACCACGGGCACAGACTACATAGAAGGAACCTCGACACTAGAATCACGAACATAGGACAAACAACGCTTCTCGACCATGCGCCGAGCCTTCATATATGAAATAACTCTACCGGAAGAATGACTAGGAGTCCCTCTCCACTCCAAACGAGGTACTCTTGGCAAGGCCAAGGTCACTGTCTTGGCATGACAGTCCAGAATAGCATGATAGGGGGTTAACCTATCCATCCCCAATATAATATCAAAGTCGACCATATCAAGAAGCAAAAGATCTACATGAGTCTCCAAACCACCAATGACCACTAAGCATGAACTGTAGACTCGATCTACCATAATAGAATCACCCACTGGTGTAGACACGTATACAGAAGTACCCATGGAATCACGGGGCATACTCAGATAAGGGGAAAAATATGAAGACACATAGGAGAATGTAGACCCCGGATCAAATAAAACCGAAGCATCTTTGCTGCAAACTGAAACCATACCTGTAATGACTGCATCAGAGGCCTCAACCTCAGGCCTGGCAAGAATAGCATAGCATCGGGGCAGAGCCCCTCCAACCTGGACATCTCTGGGTCGACCTACTGCGGCCTAACCTCTACCTTTCGTGGCCTGTCCTCTATCTCTATGAATCTGACCTCCACCTATGGCACCTCGACCACCACCCCTAGCTGGCTGAAGGGGTAGGGGTACACCTGATGCGGGAACCATAGCACGGGAACCCTGATACTGAGGACCACCAAAAACTCGGGGGGAAAACCTGGAAATGTGCCCCGTACTACCGCAAGTGAAGAAAGACCTCGGCTGCTGAGAATACTAACCCTGGAGCTGTCCCTGACGACCAGAATGACCACCCTGGAAGCTCTGAATCGGCGGTGCACTGATAGGAGCTGGTGGTGCACCGCAGGATACTTGAAGTGCCGACTGATAAGGCCTAGGAGGATGCCCTCTGCCAAAGGAATATCTGCCTCCAGATGAGGCACCACTGAAACGGCCGAAATGACGAGGTCTCTTGTCAGACCCCTGACCACCGCACTGTGATAAAACCATCTCAATACGCCTGGCCACGTCGGCCGCATCCTGAAAGGAGATATCAGTACCTGTCTCCCTGGCCATCATAAGTCTGATAGGCTGAGCTAGACCCTCGATAAACCTCCTCACACTCTCACGCTCAATGGGGAGTATCATGATAGCATGTCGGGCCAGAGTGATGAACCCTGGTCTCATATTGTGTAACACTCATAGATCCCTGCTGGAGACGCTCAAACTGCCTCCGAAGATCCTCCCTCTGAGTAACTGGAAGAAACTTACCCAAGAACAGCTCGGAGAACTGAGCCCAAGTCAAAGGTGCAGACCCAGCTGGTCTGGTCAAGCAATAGTCTCTCCACCAAGTCTTGGTGGTATCGGAAAGACGAAAAGTAGCAAAATCGACCCCGATGGTCTCCACAATGCCCATGTTCTGAAGAACCTCATAACAAATGTCCAAGTAATCCTGGGGATCCTCTGACGGTGCACCAGTAAAAGTAGTAGGAAATAGCTTGGTGAACCGATCTAATCTCCATAGGGCATCTGCCGACATAGCTTCTCCCTCAACTGTCGGTGCTACAATACCCGACTGAGCTACTCCGACTGTCTGAGGTGCCGGAATCTGGAACTGAGGAGCTAGCTGCTCTGGGGTGTGATTAGCAGGAGTCTAGGGCCCTCCCCCAGCCTGAGAGACGACTGGTGCAGTAGGAAGAAGACCGGCCTGAGCCACGCTCTCCATAGGTCCTACTAAGAGGACAAGAGCGTCCTGAAGAACCAGGGTGGCAATGAACCCCTCTGGGACCTGAGCTGGTCCGACTGGAACCGTCTGAGCAGGAACCTCACAGGCAAAGTCTACCTGTGGGTCCTCTACTGGGGCTGCTGCTCCGGGATGAGCCATGCCCCTACCTCGGCCTCTAGCACGGCCTCGTCCTTGTCCTCGGCCCCTCGTAGGAGCTGCAATAGGAGGATCGGGTTGCTGATCGGTAGATGAGGAAGCACGCGTTCTCACCATCTGCGAGAGAATAGAATGGAAACTCAATTAGCATTTAGAATTCAAATCGCACGACAGAGAAGAAGAAAAAGTGAAGCCATTCCTAACTTTGCATCCTCTAGGGGATAAGTACAGACGTCTCCGTACCGATCCCTCAGTCTCTACCAAGTTTGTCCGTGAGTTGTGAGACCTAGCAACATAGTGCTCTATTACCAACTTATCACGACCCGAAATCCCACCTTCAGGCCGTGATGGCGTCTAACGTTGAACCTGCTAGACAAGCCAACTTTTTGATTTAAATTGACTTATTAACAATTAAATAACCAAAAATAACTAGAACAATTATAATAAAAATGCGGAAGTAATACAAAATTCAAGAATTCAATAGAAGTCCTGCAATAATTTTACTTAAGTACAACCCCAGAAACCGGTGCCACAATCTCACGAACAGTCTAAGAGTTTACTAAATACAATGGTCTGAAATAAGTAGATACAACTGTCTTGGAACTACTGAAATAAGACAGAAAATGAGAGAAAAGGGTAAGAGGTGACGCCAAGGCCTGCGGACGTCTGCAGGACTACCTCGGTGTCGCCGTGGACTGAAGGATACTCCCTCACTTAGTGTCCAGTGGGTCCGGCGCTGTAATCTGCACATCATAGAGAAGTGCAGGTGTAGGATCAGTACAACCGACCCCATGTACTGAGTAAGTGACGAGCCTAACCTCGGCGAAGTAGTGACGAGGCTAGGACACGACAACAAATAACACCTGTGCAGTTCAATAATATAACAGGAAATAATGACAGGAAATAAACAAGTAATACAACTACGGGGGAGGACATGTTGGGGATAAAGGGGCCACAACTGCTAAAACAACAGAACAAGATAATAATTGAAATGTAGAAATAACAGCAGGAATTTAACAGCTCGGATCAAGTAAATAAACAGAGAAAGGCACGGCATGTCCCCTCGTGCATAACCTCACAATCACTCGGCACGGAATGTCCCCTCGTGCATAAATAATAATCACTCTGCACGGAATGTCCCCTTGTGCAATAATAGATAGTCACTCGGCACGGAATGTCCCCTCGTGCAATTATAGATAGTCACTCGGCACAAAATGTCCCCTCGTGCAATAATAGATAATCACTCGGCACGGAATGTCCCCTCGTACAAAACCTCACAATCACTCAGCACAGAATGTCCCCTCGTGCAAAACCTCACAATCACTCGGCACAGAATTTCACCTCGTGCATAACATAAATAAAAGCAACAAATAGACAGGAAAATACAACAATAGGAAACCTCAATACACAGAAATATTCAACAAAGATTCTATCGTCCCGGCAAGGGACTCATCTATAACCAATCTCACTCAGAGGTATATTTCAACAATATAATCGTCAACCGAACGAATAATCAAATAACTTTCCACATCATTAAATACTCTTAATATATCACTTCCAGAATGATTAAAAATCCGTAACACAGAGAATATTAAAGAACACTATGAAAATTATCAAGTTCGACTCACGGGCATGCTTGACCACAATCACCTCTCCTATACGTTGGACATGGATTAACACATAGCAAATAGGACTCTATACCTATTCCCTCAAGCTAAGGTTAGGCCAAACACTTACCTCGGCTCCAAGAATGCAAATCAAGCCTCTAGCACCGCTTTTTTTCTCGAATCCGACTACGAAACAATTGTACCTAGACATAATTGACTCAATAACATCAATAATTACTCAATAATTCAATTCCAAAGTCTAATTATAGATTTCCCAACATTCTTCCAAAAATCCCAAAATTCGACCTCGGGCCCGCTTGGTACATTAATCACCAAGTCGACATTAGGAAATATGATTCCATTAACTTAAGTAATAATTGTCCTCCCTTGTCGCACTTATTCTTTGCAGATGACCTTGTTCTAATGAGGAAAGCTAATAATAAAACATGTTCCACAATTCATTTTGCTCTTGACTACTTCTGTGAAATCTTTGGTCAATTTATTAATTACAAAATATCTAGAATCATTTTTTCCAAGAATTTCATTATCACCACTACAACTGATATCTCCTCTTACTTAGGAATCAAATGTCATAAATATTTTGGTAGATATCTAGGATTCCCAATAATCCATGGTAATCCTAATCACAAGGACTACCAGCATATCATTGATAACATGAGAGCAAAACTTTCATATTAGAAATTAATAGCTTAAATTTAGCCGGTAGAGCTATCCTAATTTCATTGACCCTATCTAGCCAACGAACATATTACCTGCAATATACCCTATTACTCTTCAGAACCATTAAAACAATTGATCAAACTCAAAGAAACTTCTTATGGGGCACAAATGATACTAAAAACAAATTACATCTTATTAGTTGGGATGTTGTCACAGAAAAAGGAACAAGGTGGGTTGAATTTAAAGAAAGCTAGACCTGAAAATGAAGCCATTATCCAATAAGCCGTTGAATCTGTGGGCAAATCTTTTAATGAAAAAATACACTACTAAATAATGCCTCATTCATCTGGCAAAGCATTGTTAAGGGGTGGTCAATATGCTAGCATGGTATGACATGGACTATCCACAACATTTCTTCTCTTATTATCTGGGAAAGCAAGTGGATCCCTAATTCAAATACACTTAAAAGTTTTGTGATAGGACCCCTTAACCAAGCAAGAGTCTACTCTCGCAATCAGTAATATTAGAACTAACAATAAATGAAATCTTAGTAAAATTCCAAAGAATTACTTCTATTTTTTTTACCCCTAGACAACACCAAAGATACTCTTATATGGGACATTAATGAAGATGGATCATTTACTACAAAATCTTTCTATGATCTGATTGAACAGGAATCGCCCACAATAACAAATTTTTATTGGATATGGAAACTTCATTGTCCTAATAAAATTAAATTCTTTTTATGGCTTTGCTACAATAATAGGCTACCTTGTAGAAACTTCTAGTTCGTATAGGTATGGATATTAACGACCAATGCACAATCCGCTGCAAGGAGCTGGAGATAATTGTTCATATTTTTCTTAAGTGTTCTATCGCCCGAAACCTTTGGGGAAATTAGGTATAAACACAACCAACTATCAACCAAATAGAGACAACTGGCTTTTATACCTGAGAACCCTTCCTTAACCAACAAATACCTATCATGGCACAACTTACTTCCATACATTATATGAAATTTATGGTTAAATAGAAGTGATAACAATATAAACAACTCCAACAACGTCTCCTTAAAATGGATTATGAACCAAGACATAGAGTATAAGTTACTAACGGAGCGTGAATCTAACTTGGATATGAAGATTGAGATAAAATTCCACTGGACTCCTCCCCGTACAGGTTGGTACAAATTGAACATAGACGGGGCATTCAAAAAGGGTGACACAAGTGGTGGTTTAGGATATGTTTTTAGAAATCCAAACGCTGATTGGATTTTAGGATTCACAATGAAAACCACCGCAAGAGCTCCAGTCCACACGAAACTTCAGCCCTCTACCAAGGGCTACACAAAGCAGAGGAGAGAAAGTTATATCCCTTGGAAATAGAGACGGATGCTACATAGGTAATTACTTGTATCAATGATGGATGTGCAACTTACGACTCTATCATTAAATTATGCAGGTTGTTACTATCCGAAATGAGTATGATGGTGATTCAGCATAACTACAGACAAGGAAACGAAGTAGTGTCACGACCCGAAATCCCACCTACGGGCCCTGATGGCATCTAACGTTGAACCCGCTAGACAAGCCAATGTTTTGATTGAATTGACCTAATAACAGGTAAGGTAACAAAATTAACTGGAACAATTATAGTAAAACTGCGGAAGTAATGTAAAATTTAAGAACTATATATAAATCTTGGGTTAACATTTCTTAAGTACAATCCCAGAAACCGGTGTCACAATCTCACGAACAGTCCAAGAGTTTGCTAAATACAATGGTCTGAAATAAATAAATACAATTGTCTTGGTACTACTGGAATAAGACAGGAAATGAGGAGAAAGGATAAGAGGTGACGCCAAGGCCCACGAACGTCTGCGGGACTACCTCGGGGTCGCCTGGGTGGACTGAAGGATACTCCCTCTATCAAGGTCCACTGGGTCCGGATCCGTAATTTGCACAACATAAAGAAGTGCAGGTGTAGCATCAGTACAACCGATCCCGTGTACTGAGTAAGTGCCGAGCCTAACCTCGGTGAAGTAGTGACGAGGCTAGACACGACAACAACAATTTACCTGTACAATTCTATAATATTTACCAGAGAAATAGCAAGAAATAAGCAGTTAAGCATGGTAATACGGGAAAACGTAATGGGGGTAACAAGTGAGAATCAAAGATGAATAACTGAACAAACAATAATACGAAAGAAGCAAGTCAACAGGGAATAACAACTCAACCAAGTATGTACACGGCATCACCATTCGTGCTTTTACTCTCGTCCTCACAATGCACAGTATAAATGACAGCAATATAAATCATGGCACGGCATCACCCTTCGTGCTTTTACTCTCTTCCTCACTATGCAATGTATAAAAGAAATCAATATAAATCATGGCACAGCATCACCCTTCGTGCTTTTACTCTCTTTCTCACTATGCAATGTACAAATGAAAGTAATAATAATCATGGCACGGCATCACCCTTCGTGCTTTTACTCTCTTCCTCACTATGCAATGAACGAAATGAATACACGGCATAACCCTTCGTGCTTTACACTCTTCCTCACCCAAATCAACAACAAATAACAGCTTGGTAAGGAATGCAACAGAGTGAAATACAATTCATAACCACTCAGCAAGGGGAATATCAACCAAAATAATAACATTGTCCGGCAAAGGACTCAACTGTAACCAATCTCTTACGAGTACATAACTTAATGAATTGGGTCCTCAACTGAGACATCACATCACAAGTACTTAAGCAAGTATTCTCAGCAATTAAACAACTTCCCAAATAAAACTACTTCATAACACAATAAATATCGGAGTAACAACAAGTAATTCACCAAAATAGACTCACGGGCATGCTTGACAAATAATGCATAGGTACTCGTCACCTCACCTATACATTGAACATGATAACTCAAGTAGCACATACGACCCAACACATATTCCCTCACTAAAGTTAGGCCAAACACTTACCTCGGCTCCAAGAATGCAAATCAAGCCTCTAGCACTGCTTTCCCTCTCGAATCCAACTCCGAAACGATAGTATCTAGACATAATCGACTCAATAATTCAGTTCCAAAGTCTAATTGTAGATTTCCCATCATTCTTCCAAAAATACCAAAAATCGACCCCGGGCCCGCTTGGTCCAAACACGAGGTTGGGACCAAAACCCGATCACCCATTCCCCCACGAGCCCGAATATACAATTTATTTTGAAATCCGACCCCAAAACGAGGTTGAATTCCTAAAATTTCTAAAAACCCTAACTCTACCCAAAACCCCCAATTTCTACCTTTAGTTTCATGCTTTTAGGCCTAGAATCTAGTGATTGATGAAGAAAATAGAAGAAATTAGAGTTAGGATTACTTACCTAAGTGGTTATGGTGGAAGAATGGCTTGGAAATCGTCTATGGGGTTTGGAGAAGAGGAAGATGGTGAAAGCTATGAAAATCCCGTAATGGGTATTCTATTTTTGGCATTTAAAAATAACTGGACGAATTATACCTGTGCGATCGCGACAGGGGAGCTGCGATCGCACAGTGGATGGGTCCCCTAAGCTCCGCGATCGCAGAAGACTATACACGATCGCACAAGACAAAGTTACCCAGCCCCCCAAGCCCACACTAAGCTCTGTGCGTTCGCACCTAACACCCCGCGTTCGCATAGTATCCCTCAGTGGACCCTCTGCGATCGCATCCATCCTGGTGCGTTCGTACCGAACAACCCCACCCCCTCCCATGACTGTGCTGTGGGTTCGCACTTGAACCTGTGCGTTCGCATAGCACAAGGTCCATACACTAGAAGACAGCCTAAAAACACCAGATTTTTCTTACTTTTTGCACTCCAATACCTACCCGAAACTCACCCGAGCCCTCGGGGCTCAAAACCAAATATAACGACTTCAAAATCATCCTACGAACTTATTAAAGTAATAAAATCACCAAAATAACATCAAAAACAACGGATTAAGCTCCAAAATCTATAGAATTTCCTCAAACTTCTTAAACTATCAACTTTTCTATTTTTATTCCGAAACACATCAAACCAAGTCCGTTTCTTACCAAATTTTACAGATAACTCATATAACACATATTGAACCTGTTCCAGGCTCCGGAACCATAATACGGGCTCGGTAACACAGGTTTCACTTCAAGGTTCATTTTCAAAAGTCTTTATAATTTTCTTTAAAAATTCATTTCTCGGACTTGGGACCTCGGAATTCGATTCCGGGCATACGCCCAAGTCCCATATTTTCCTACGGACCCTCCGGGACCGTCAAATCATGGGTCCGGGTCCGTTTATCAGAAATGTTGACCAAAGTCAACTTTATTCAATTAATTATCATAAATTCTATTTTTTATCAAATTTCCACATAAAGGCTTCCCGGCTACGCGCTCGGGCTGCGCACACACATCGAGGTGAGATTAAAGGAGGCTTTCGGGGCCTCAAAACACAGTTTTAATTAAATTTGCACAGGATGACCTTTTGGGTCATCACAAGTAGCTCATCTCTTGGCAAAGAATGCAATGACTCTTATCATTTTCAATAAATTATGTCCTTTGTCTATTCCTCCAACATATGTCATGGCCAGTATGCTGGCGGACAAGGGAAGAAATGTTATGTAAAAACTATATCTATTACTACTTGTAGTCATGTAGCCAAAGTTGGTAATGAACATGCAATGCATGGATTATTAGCCTCTAGTATTGATCCTCAGGATCATATCTTTTGTAAACTCTAATCCTTATTAAATAAAATGTCCAGTTTATGAAAAAAAACAGATTTTAATTGCAAATGTTACTATTTAGAACAGGAATTAAAATTAAACGTAACCTCCACGAGTAACTATATATCCATATAAGGGTATTTCTGCAGATAACTAATTAACGACTTATAACTATATTAAGCTCTTGTATACGGGTGAAACCGAACCCTTGAGACGCCTCAGTTTCTGATGAAGTAAATAGAGTAAGAGACGTGACAACAATAAACCGGAATCGAGGCAAAGAGTCCCTCGAGCCGGGGTCCGGGGTAAAACGCCCGCCCTCGGGAATCGGGGCCATGACCTCGGGATCGGTTCGAATCCCAAAAGGCCTCGGAGAGCATTATCAGGAAACTGAGCACGACTAAAAAGAGGTTGTGATATGTGTGACCAGCCAGATATCACGGCGTGGATCTCGGCACGTATCGACGAAAATCCGTGATTGGTTGAACGATAGATTTTTACCTTTTATGGAATTGTACTTAGAATAGAACTCCCCTTCTATATAAAGGGGAGTTTGATTATTCATTAACCACATTGTAACACGAATTTCATGGCAATATATTCTTATTTTCTTTGTTATTCAAAGTTCTCACTTTTGTTCATCAGTGCTTCGTTATTGTGACGTCCGAAATTAAGGGTAGACATTTCTTAAAGGCTGTTGTCGAGTCCAAAACCACCCCCTTAAGTGGTTTGATAATTTATTACGTCCCTTATCTGTTTAATCTAACGCAATTTATCTTTGTATTGAATTAATCCGCGAATTCTTATAATCATATATAAATTTAATTGTTATCAGTTTTTTTTTAGGGTAAACATCACTATTTTTTACTTTACCTCAAAATCTGACGTCTCGTTTGTGAACCTTTTGCACGCACACATTTTATGCATGTGTTTTTAAAAAAATTCCCACACAAGAGAAATGGGATTCCTATGTGAAGTATGAACATACGAATTGACATTTTATTCTGGTTTAGCCACCACAAATAATTATATATCCGAAATGCATGTTTTTGTTATTTCCACATAAGGAATTGCGGACATTTTGTTGTGGTAGCTATATCACTAGTAGAATTGATGCATCAACTAAATTCATCCATGCACATGGACTTATATACTGAGATTGCTCCTTTTTTGGATTCATATCAATGCACCACTAATTGATATAACATTGACTAGTGGAGTTCCATTTGGCCCACTAAATGAACTTACCTATACTTACAAACACAGTGATTTAAACCAAAAGTCTCTTAAAGTATAATGACTGATTCTTAATCGAGACATATAATTGTTTTCTTTTCCTTTTTTAATAATTATAATTCTATTTTGTTTAAAATATTAGAAGTCAAAAATTTTAACGTGAATTTACAAAATGACAAAGCATGACGTGTCCCTGCATCAGAGATTTGACCTTTTGGTCATTTGTATTTTTTAAGAATATACACATGGTTCAATTACTTTAAAGTTACAAACGTTAATTTTGTGAATTTAAGAACATACAGTATAAAGTTTAGTGATCATATCCAAAGTGAAGTCAATATTCTGTGACAAACAATAAAATGTTGTAGATTTACAATAAACAAATTAATTATTAATTAGACAACACCTGAATATCATATTATTTTATAAGTGTGAAGATCAAAGTGCAAAGTTAAAAGATCAAAATATCCCTTAAAAGCTAAGTGACATTTTTGCCTTTCATTTAAATACTATTTTTATGTCATTTTTGTATCAAAAGGTAAAAACATCTCATAATAAATTGAGCATTTGATTCTCCACTACACTTTACATGAAAAAATAAAATACAATGTAACGTATAGTAAAAAATTTAAAACTTGCAAAACATTTTTGTAGTCCCAACTAAATTTATCTAATATCCAATTGAAACTCTTTTAGTCATTTTCATTTTCATAGTCTTGTCCATTAGTCTTAATCGGATAACTCCTTAATGTATCTGGTCTATTAAAAATATCAGGTGCTTTTTATATTCTCAATTAAATTCATAGAATCATTGCTTTGAGAATATTCCAGATAAAAATACTATTAATGATATTTGATAGACATATTATTCTATAAATAATTAAAATATAGCAGTAATATTTACTGGCTAGCGCTCCATGTATTATAAGGAAGACAAAGTCTGCCATTATTTTCGTCGGTGATAATATAGCAAACTAACTTTATAATTTTGGGTTACCTTATGAGCCTAACAAATCACTTACCTATACGGATGACATATCTAATAAGTTCTTGGATATGGTGGTGTCATTGGACAATCATTGGTGTTGCAACAAGTTAGAGGAGGCATTTATGCCGATGAGATTTTAATGACGTCTACTATAAAATTCAAAGAGCCTACGAGGCTAAACACTTTTTTCTTTTGTGTTCAAATAAATATTTTTCATGTACGATTTTTTTAGTTTTTACTCTAAGTATGTAGTTTTTTGCCACCCTAACGATGTTTTGGCTTTTTAAAACAAGCTAATAACAGATCATCATAAGATATCAAGACTTATACTTCTTTCTTTAGTTTTTGTCACTCAAAAAGATTCTTTTGATAATATTGATATAAATTTTTTAAAGTTTTTATATTCATAAATATGGGTACACGCAGTGGCGGATGTAGAGAACAGTTGCTGGGTTCCGGGGAACCCAGTAACTTTTGCGGAGACCCTGTATTTTTATTAAAAAATCTATTAAATATCTATAAATATATAACTGTAAATTCAGTTATTATTGTATATTAATTTGAGATTACAATAGGAACTAATAAACTTCAAATCCTGGATCCGCCTCCGAGTACACGCGCAACGCTGGCCAAATAACTTAATTTTAGAAAGCGGGAGTTTGAACCTAGCATCCATGTGTTAATTTTATATGCATGAAAATTCTTAGTATAGAACCTATATTATATTACTATGTTTTTAAAAAATATATGTGACAATCTAACTACCTGCGCTAGAATGACGAGAACCTAAGCTTGAACAAATGCGGAAATACATTAATACTAACTGCATCAACAAAATCAGAGTATTTTGGAATTCCATGAGGAAGTATTATTAAAAGTAAAATGAGAATAAGAACAGGCTAAAATGGAAGTAGTTATCTTGCTCTTTAGTGAGAAATGGAGAAAAAAAAACTCTTGCAGCAGTCAACACATGAACTCAAAACTACAATTTTGATTGGATCTGGTCCAAAGACACATAAAGAGTACGTAGAAGCTAATTGAAATAAGAATTGTTTACGTAATGGCAATTATATTTGATTTTGTGATTCTAAAAATATGTGATCTATTTTAATATTAGTTGTTTAGGCAATAGATACTAAGTGTGAGTTAGAAAAATAAGGCAAGAGTAAAGGAAAACAGTGATATGCAAACCAAGTTGTTACATGACAGGGTCTCGAGCTGGCCGAGACAGGGCCTCGTGGTCGAACTAGAATAATTAGTAGAGGATGGTCGATGAAGGAATAACAGTATGGAGGGTCTCGAGGATAGCCCTTTGTGATCAATAATGAGCAATAAATGAAGAACAATTAATGAACACAATAAATGGAAAGCAATAAATCTGTAGAACAAATGTTGAGTATGTTAAGAAGGCACAGAATGTTCTTGTTGTATTCAATATCATGTGTGCCAAAAAATGACAAGGGTCCCCTTTATATAGGAGGGGGAATCCCAACATAGTACACGCACAATTATTACAAAGAAATACTGCTGGTACAGCTGTATGGTGGTCCGGTACGGACTTGTACTATTCTTGCAGGCGTTGTCAGCTTTAACCACGTGCTCTTGGGAGCTTCCCGCCTTCCCATGACGATCTTCGATCTTTATTCTGTCTCGGGGTTGATCCTCGGATTTTGCTCCGATACAATCGAGTTAGGATACCATTAGGACCTCGGATCTAATTCCAGTGGAGAGGATACCATTCCCTTAAGAATGGAATATGAAACGTAAGTGAATACGTTAATTAAGTGTTTTTTCTTGGAAAAATTTCACATTAGAACAACTGGGCTCCTATTCTTTTCAATTTTATAGCCCATATTTCAATTTACAATCAACTAGCCCAAAAATAGTAGGCTAAAACTCAACATCCAACTCCAAATAGGTTCTCAAAATTACTATTTAATTTTTAAAAAGGATTCCTCAAGCATTTAAGTTAATATTCGAATAAGTAACTGTGACTCAAGTATTAGTTCAACAAACAAAATCCATTTGGGTGGTGAAAATTAGATTTTTAACAAGCTTAAATATGTGGGTTTAAATTCTGAATTTTATTTTGTGAGAAATTTGGAGTGAGTGTTATTTAGACTTGTTAGAAATAGTGTTAGGAGGTTGTATATAAAATTTGAAGTCATTTCATGGAGATTTGGACTGGTTTTGAACAAGAATTGCAACTGAAAATCGTGGAAGAAGTTTGTCTACAGACGCTTGTATAAATGTGTATAAAAGTGTATAATAGTGTATAAGGTGTGTTTCTACACTCGTATACACTATTATACAAGATTATGCATAACTATACAAAAAACTGGCTTCGTCTTCTTCCTTACGGCTTTTCTGAAAATTTTACTCAAATCTTGCTCAAATCTACTCCAAATCACTTCAAAGTTAAATTTTAAAATCCTCTTGATATTTTTAATTAATTGGAACAACACCCAATCCAAAGAACTAACAAACTCAAAAAATCCTATTTTCGAAAGCGAAGCTTCGAATGGCCTTCAATGGTGGACTTATGTTCTTCAATTTTCTTACATCCACGCGCATACACTGCAATTAGATGATACAATTATAACTTTGCAAATATGTAGCTCAAAAGATAATAGGCCAAGGTTTAAATAAATTTACTTTTTGCACACACTCAACTACTACTTTCACACAAAGGTAGCAGAAAATGCAAAGCACAAGCTCCAAAGTCCAAACAACTAAATCGGGTAGCTTCCAATAATTTCTTTTCAAATCATGTACACATTGGGTAAGCTGGGTAAAGATTTGAAATATGGGCCAATTTACGTTATGTGGTCTAGCGAAGTGATTCTATGTGTAATTGTTCTTTTTTCTTTCCTTTGGATCAAATTCCCCACGAACTAATTTCCTTCGATGATGCAGCTGTTGCGTGGTATCCCGGAGCGGTTAAGGATCTCTCAGGCTGGGTTGGCCAGCTCGATTCGACCTGTCCGTACGCCGAGCGCGTATAGAGCGACCTGGCAAGGGCTAGATGGGAAGCCAAAAATTATAGTGAGTTTTTACTCCTGCTGTACTTGAGCTCCATTGAATAGATATCCTCCGACCGTGTCCTCATTTCTTGTGTTTATGTTTTGTGTTTGTGCAGGTCTGGGAGAGGCCTCTTTGATGAGAGAAGCACCACCTGGGGAAGCGGATACCCCAAAACCTAGCTAAGAGAAGAAGGAAATCATCGTCCGAGTCCTCGAAGCCAAAGAAGGCTAAAGCGAAAAAACCTAAGGCCGATTCAGCGGCCTTAACTCCAGAGGTATCAGAGAGCCCCCGAGCTGGAGGAGAAGAGAAAAATGACTCCCCAGTAGCACCCGTGGGAAAAGGGAGCATGAATACTCCATATCTTGATGAGTCGATGGTTGCTGAGCCAGAGGTTTCTGGATTAGAATTTGTTGTTGTTGTTGTCCCACCCCAGGCCGAAGATGCTCTCGAGGGTGGATCAGATGATTTCCTCGAGCTGGTCGACGATCAAGATATTCCCCGAGCCTAGGGGCACTCAGTAGACGAGCTCGATGAGCCTAGTTCTGAAGCTCTCCGGAAGCAAGAGAAGGCACCGACCGATCCAGCCGGGGTTATTGAAGTTAGTGATTCTCTACTGGGACCGACATTATCTCCGAGGGAGATACAAGATGCCCATAATATAGAGTCTTTAGATGTGGGGGTGTCCATCGGGGATAAGGACGTGGTTGAAGGACTCTTCACTAGGGTCGAGGAAAACCCCAAGCTCAATGCCTCACTCATTTTTGATGAAGCTGAGAGGCTCTGCAAACAGATAAACTTTCATAAATTACGTTCACGGCTCTGATCATCATCTTTTTAATTTTGTTTCTTTTGCGCTTTCAGGCCATAGTGCTTTACAATCAAGCCTTCGCCAAGTCTCAAGCCGAGTTGACCCACTATGAGGAAGAGTGCAGGAGGTTCTCTTTGGAGGCTGATGAGCTTAGAGCTATTTTTACCAAGAAGGAGGAAGAACTCCGCGACCTTCGGGCTCGTTTGGAGGCGGTGTCTCAAGAGCGTACCGATCTTTTTGAGTAGGTAATACAATCTCCATGCATTTTTATTTACACATTTTCCCGACTTTAGGGTTTAACACCTTTGGGTTGATCTTTGCAGCTTGAGAAGAAAAATGCCCTGATGAGGGAGGAGCTTCGAGCCAGAGATACTGAGATTCTCGGAATCAAGCAGTATGAGAACGAGATAGTCTCCGAGAGAGATACCCTTCAGGGGAAGTTGGCCTCGGTTGAGCATCATCTTCAGGATGCAAGGGAGGAGAGTAGTAAGTACAAGGATCTCCATGTTAAATCGGTTGTCGCGCTGTCCGCAGCAAGGGCTGAAGCCGATGCGCTCATATCCCCGTACAAAGAGGATGATGTTACTGCAAATGCACAAACCAGGAAGGTGTCCGAGGAGGCCGAGCTAAAACTGACTCGAGCCTTGAAGCATGCCTGATTAAAGTCTCGGAGACAGGCTCTCGAGGATATACATTCAGGAGGCATCGATATGTCTGTTGAGATCTAGAGGGTGAAGACCCTCGAAGAGGAATTAGCAGCCCTGCTTACTTCTGATGGTGATTCGAGCAGTTGCTCAGAAGATGATGAAGACGGAAGCGAAGTCCCCAAGGGGGAAGAGGTCGTCGAAGACCCGGGGGCCGAGCCATTGAAGGCACAACCTCCGAGGAGCCGTTGAAGGCAACCCCGGCGGTAGATTAGGTTTTTATATGTTCTCTTTTTTGTGTAAGGGCTCCAAGCATGATCCTTGTAAATATACCTCTGTGAACCTTCAATATATATATAAAAGGCCCTTTGTTATTCATCACCCTTAGTCTTTGCTTCGCCCTTTTGGAATAGATTGTGATGCTTGTTGATAATTGGTCAAATATTTTGGACTTTAAAATAAACCCTTAGGTTTTTGCTCTTGATGAGCAATCGGTAATGGTCGATAGTTGACCGCTTGGGTCTCAGTCCCCTAGTCAAGTTTTGACTTGAGCTCATCGACCCTTAGGTTTTTAAATCGGCCTCGAGGCCCTTTAGACTGGCCCTTAGGCTCTTACGCATCAACCCTTAGGCTCTTTTATATCGGCCATGAGGCTCTTTAGGCTGGCCATTGGGCTCTTACGCATTGGCCCTTAGGTTCTTTTAGATCGGTCCTGAGGCTCTTTAGGCTGGCCCTTGGGCTCTTACGCATTGGCCCTTGGGCTCTTACGCATTGGCCCTTAGGCTCTTTTAGATCGGCCCTGAGGCTCTTTAGGATGGCCCTTGGACTCTTGCGCATTGGCCCTTAGGCTCTTTTAGATCGGCCCTGAGGCTCTTTAGGCTAGCCCTTGGGCTCTTACGCATTGGCCCTTAGGCTCTTTTTATAGTGGGTCGATGCGACCTCTAGTATGGCTATAGTTTCCCTTCATTTCAGCTAAAGAATTTTTTGTGTTTGTCCGACTCTTCGACGACTTGATAAGAACCTCGATTCTGAGTCGATATGTGACGATAAATGAGCACCTCGGTAGGCTTTCTCGAAGGCTGAATTTTTGAATCCTTTTTATTGAGGGCTGATTGTTTCGAAGCCCTTTTGTTGTTTGAAGTTGATATTATCGAATCTCCTTTGTTTATGCCGAGGGTAGCCTAGTTAACCGGTTCTTTTCAAAGTGTTTTCGAAGTAATTTAAGGCATGTAGTTTTGTGGCGACAGTAGGACGTCTCCAAGCCGCGTAAATTTGGCCGGAGCCTTTTAATACGACCGTAGTCTTTGTGTTTGGCCGTAGCCTTTTAGTCCCCGGGTGAGGTAGCCTCAGCGTCTATATCGAGGGTATGCCTTATTAGGGGTCTTAAAAGTTCGAATATATAGCCATGACTTTGACATCGGGGTTATGCCCTTTTGAGGGTCTTACAAATTTAGGCATGCCTTGCTGAGGTCTTACAGATTCAATGTTGCCTTATTGAGGGCTTACGAATTTGACGGTTCCTCATTGAGGGCTTATACATTTGATGTTTCCTCTTTGAGGGCTTATACTTTTGATGTTGCCTCTTTGAGGTCTTGCGAGCTCAAAGTTGCCTCATCGAGGTCTTACAAATTTGAGTTTCTGTCGGCCCGACGAGCTGGCTGTCGATGACAGTCCCCGAGTGCTCGGGAATTTCTGGCCCTTGAGTCGTTCTACGTGAAAGTAGTAAACTTCTTCAAGGCCTAAAATGTTTTGATAGGCAAAGAGGCTTATTCGATTATTTGATATATGCGTACATGTTTTCGCCTTCGGGGTTTGACTGTCTTACATGGACACGGTTCATTTGATCATTTGGCCCAATGCAATTTTATCTTATCGAGACCCTCTCTGGCATATTGAGATCCTCGAGGAGATATCCTCCGAGGGTGATGCCCCCCAGTATTTGAGGTTGATTGAGAAGAAGCCTTTGAATACTTGCTGAGTTCCCCTTAGGTAGAATATGGATGTTGCCTCGTTAAGAACCTTGCCAGTAAAACCTTTTTGGGATAAAACCCGATCGAAGGGAAAACGAGCGCAACACATACTTTAAAACCCAAGGTCTTTGAGTTGAAGGATGTTTTGGTGCCTTCCATCGGACACCTGTAAAAAATTAGCGTGAAGCACAAAATGAAAAGGGAGAAGTTTATACCTTAGAAATAATAGCGTTTGCGCATTGATATGTTCCAATTGTTTGGAATTTGCTCGCCTTCATGGTGCCTAGTTTGTAGGACACTTTGTCGATTACTTCGAGGACGCGGTACAATTCTTCCCAGCTCATGCCTAGCTTCCCTTCATTTGGGTTCCAAGTATTGAGGGTGACTTTCCTTAGGACTAAGTCCCCAACTCCGAAATGTCGGAGGTTTGTTCTTCTGTTACAGTATCTTTCGATCCTTTGATTTTGGGCGGCCATTCGAACCAGTGAAGCTTCTCGCTTTTCATCCAATAGTTCGAGGGTTGTAGTCATGGCGTCGTTGTTTGAGATCTTGGTGGCATGTCGAAATCTGGCGCTTGGCTCCCCGACCTCGACCGGTATCAAAGCCTCAGACCCATACACCAAAGAGAACGACGTCTCTACTGTGCTCAATTTTGAAGTTGTCGATATGCCCATAGCACCTCGGGCAGCATTTCTCTCCATTTTCCTTTCGCATTTTCTAACTTATTTTTCAAGTTTTGAATGATGGTCTTGTTTTTGGACTCGGCCTAACCATTTGCACATGGGTGGTAGGGCGTTGATAGGATCCTTTTGATTTTATGATCCTCGAGGAACTTTGTTACTTTGCTGCCGATGAATTGCTTCCCATTATCACATGTTATCTCGGAGGGGATCCCGAATCAGCACATGATGTGATCCCAGATGAAGTCGATGACTTCTTTTTCCCTTATCTTCTCAAAGGCCTGTGCTTCCACCCATTTTGCGAAGTAGTCAGTCATGAATAGAATAAATCTAGCTTTACCTGGCGCCGATAGGGACCGACGATATCCATTCCCCATTTCATGAACGGCTATGGTGATAAGACTGAATGTAGCTGTTCTACGAGTTGGTGAATCATTGGTGAAAATCTCTGGCACTTGTCGCATTTTCAGACGAACTCTTTGGTGTCCTTCTCGATGCTGTCCCAATAGTAACCCGCTCTGATAACCTTTCGAACTACAGAATCGGCACCAGAGTGATTTCTGCAGGTGCCCTCGTGGATTTCTCGGAGCACATAATTGGTGTCCCTCGGCCCCAGGCATACTGCTAGAGGCCCATTGAAGGTCCTTCTATAAAGAGTTCCATTCTCGTCGAGTGAAAATCGAGCCGCTTTGGTTCGCAGGGCTCTTGATTCCTTTGGGTCCGTGGGAAGCTTCCCACTTCTCAAATAATCGATGTATTTGTTCTTCCAATCCCATGTCAGACTTGGGGAGTTGATCTTGGCATGACCTTCTTTGATCATCGACTTGGATAGATGTACAACAACCCCGGGGAGTATGTCATCGTCTTCTATGGATGATCCCAGGTTTGCGAGTGCGTCGGCCTCGCTATTTTGCTCTCGAGGTATGTGGACTAGAGTCCATTCTTTGAAGCGATGCAATGTGATTTGAAGTTTATCTAAGTATCTTTGCATCATATCTTCTCGAACCTCGAAGCTCCCATTTACTTGGTTTACTACCAAAAGGGAATCACATTTTGCTTCGATGACTTCTGCTCCCAGGACCTTGGCCAACTCGACACCTGCAATCATAGTCTCATACTCGGCTTCGTTGTTAGTCAACTTTGTTGTTTTTATAGATTGTCTAATCATACCGCCCGTAGGCGATTTTAGAACTATGCCGAGCCTAGAACCTTTCACGTTCGAGGCACCGTCAGTGAATAAGGTTCATACCCCTGATGATGTGCCCATTTTTAGTAAGAGTTCTTTCTCCACCTCGGGCACAAAGGCGGGCGTAAAGTCGACCACGAAGTCCGCCAAAATTTGGGACTTGATAGTTATTCGGGATTTGTATTCGATATCATACCCCCGAGTTCAATGGCCCATTTGGCCAATCGGCCCGATAATTCGGGTTTATGAAATATGCTTCGAAGAGGATACGTTGTTAAAACACAAAAACGATGATATTGAAAATAAGGATTTAATTTTGAGATGCACTTATTAATGCAAGAGCTAATTTTTCTAAGTGCGGATACCTGATTTCGGCATCTCCTAGGGTCCGACTTATATAGTAAACATGGAATTGCGTACCTTGTTCTTTCTAAACCAGCATACCACTTACCGCTACCTCGGATACGGCCAGATATAAGTACATCGTTTCATCCTCCTTCGGGGTGTGGAGTAAAGGTGGGCTTGATAGATATCGCTTCAATTCCTTTAAAGCATATTGGCATTCTAGAGTCCACTCGAAGTTGTTTTTCTTTTTGAGTAAGGAGAATAAATGATGACTCCTGTCCGATGACCTCGATATGAATCGGCCCAAGGCCTCTATCCGTTCGGTCAGCCGTTGTACGACCTTCACATTGTTTACCACCGTGATTTCTTCGATGACCTTGATTTTGTCAGGGTTGATCTCGATCCCCCTGTTTGACACCATGAAGCCTAAGAATTTGCCCGAACCTACTCCGAAGGCACATTTCTCGGGATTGAGCTTCATGTTGTAGCTTCTCAGGATGTCGAATGTTTCCTGCAAATGAGTCAAATGGTCCTCTGCGCACAGGGACTTAACTAGCATATCATCAATGTAAACTTCCATGGATTTGCCAATTTGATGTTCGAACATCTTATTAACTAGGAGTTGGTACGTGGCTCCTGCGTTTTTTAGCTGGAAGGGCATTACATTATAGCAGTATGTACCATACTTTGTGATGAACGAAGTCTTTTCCCTATCTTCGGGATTCATTTGAATTTGATTATACCCGGAGTAGGCATCGAGAAAAGTGAGGATCTCGTGGCAAGTCGTGGCATCAATCAAGCGATCGATGTTGGGCAACGGGAATGAATCTTTAGGGCATGCTTTATTTAAGTCTTTATAATCTACGCACATTCTTAATTTATTCCCATTTTTGAGAACTACTACTACATTGGCCAACCATTCGGGATATTTTACTTCCCAAATGGACCCTATCTTGAGGGGTTTTGTTACCTCGTCCTTGATGAATGCATGTTTTAACTCGGACTGAGGTCTTCTTTTTTGCTTTATCGGTTTGAACCTAGGGTCGACGCTTAGTCTATGGGTGGTTATTTCCGGCGGGATCCCTGTCATGTCTAAATGGGACCAAGAAAAGCAATCGATGTTTTTAATAAGAAATTGAATGAGTTTTTTCCTAAGTTTGGGGGTTAACCCCGTTCCCAGGTATACCTTTCGATCTGGGAGATGTTCGATCAAAACAACCTATTCCAGCTATTCAATTGTTGATTTTGTTACGTCCGATTCTTCGGGGGCAACGAAGGTTCGAGGACTGAAGAAAGTCTTTTTCATCATCCTCGGGACCTGTTTGTCCTCTGGCTCCTCCGAGGTGGAGGGTATGGATATTGGTGCCGCGTCATGCACCGCGAACATCTCCTTTGCCGCATGCTGCTCTCCATATACTGTTTTTCCACCGTCTTCTGTTGGGAACTTCATCATCTGATGAAGATTTGACGGTACTGCCCTCATATTGTGTATCCACGGCCTTCCAAGTAAGGCAGTGTATCTCATGTCACCTTCGACGACATAAAACTTGGTGTTTTGAACTGTATCGGACACGTTGACCGGGAGGATGATTTCCCCTTTCGTTGTCTCGCTCGCCATGTTGAATCCATTGAGGACTCGAGAGGCGGGGACAATATGATCGAGCAGTCCGAGCTGCTTCACCACCTTCGGCCTGATTATGTTGGCCGAGCTACCAGGATCCACGAGCACACATTTAATTTGAATGTTATTCAAGAGAAAGGAAATTACCAGTGCATCATTATGTGGTTGAGACAAGGTCTCGGAGTCCTCTTCATTGAATGCAAGAATGTCCTCGGGCATATAGCTCCGAGTTTGCTTTTTTGTTGCGGCGGATACTTTTGTCCGTTTGATCACGGATCATTGAGGAACGTCGGTTCCTCCAATGATCATATGAATGGTGTGCCGAGGTTCTTTTGGTTTGTTCCTCTTGTTCGCCTCTCTTTCTCGAAAGTGGCTCTTGGCTCGATCGCTGAGAAATTCTCGAAGATTCCCTTCGTCGATCAGCTGAGCTACCTCCTCACGAAGCTGCATACAATCCTTGGTCCTGTGACCATGGATGCCGTGATATTCGAACATTAAGATGGAGTCCCTTCGGAATCTACACCCTTCAGAATCGGGGGTGCGCCCGGGATCTGATCGACCCTCGAGTTATAGGTCTCCACCTTTTTGTCGTTAGCTTATATCTTCTTTTCGCCTGATTCAATCCTTTTAGTAAGGTACTCAAGCATCTTCAGAATAGCGGGGTCCGCAACTGACCCATTGTTGCTTGACCTCTCTGGTGCCTGCTTGACTTTAGGGGCCGTTTCCCGTGGTGCCGTGCTTGGAGTTTTTTGATGACTTTGCAGCTGAGAAATAGACACTTGTTGCGCTTGCAACATCTCAAAAATGGCATGAAGGCTAAATTCTCTTTCCTCCCGAGCTGGAGTTTTCTGCGCTTCATGTTGGTTCTCCCGGCGTACACTTCCGTCGGTATGAGAGCTTTTATCGACATGTTGGGCGTTGGGTGAGCCCACATCTATGAGGATTGGTGCTGGTGCCACCCCAGGATTTTGCAGTGGTACACCGGCGCCTGAAACAGCTACACCGTTCTCTCCATGATCCTCAGGCCCGTTGTTTTCGTGTGCATTCACTGAGTTAGACATTTTTGACCTGAAATCAAAGATTCTTGGACAAGAAAAAGTGTGACGAATAACTTGTGTTTTTAGTAAACCAGCACTAAAACAATCACTATTATTTTTAGCCCCACGATGGGCGCTAAACTGTTTACCTTGAAAATGGTAATGACAATTATATTTGATTTTTTGGTTTTAAACATATGTGATCTATTTTAATACTAGTTGTTTAGGCAATATATTCCAAGTGTGAGGTAGGAAAATAAGGCAATAGTAAAGGAAAACAATGTTATGCAAACCAAGCTGTTACAAGACAAGGTCTCGAGCTGGCCGAGACAGAGCCTCAAGGTCGAACTAGAATAATTAGTAGAGGACATTCGATGAAGGAATAACAGTATGGAGGGTCTCGAGGATAGCCCTTTGTGATCAATAATGAGCAATAAATGAAGAACAATTAATGAACACAATAAATGGAAAATAAATTTGTAGAACAAATGTTGAGTATGTTAAGAAGGCAGAGAATGTTATTGTTGTATTCAATATCATGTGTGCCAGAAAATGACAAGGGTCCCCTTTATATAGGAGGGAGAATCCCAACATAGTACACACACAATTATTACAAAGAAATACGGCTGGTACAACTGTATGGTGGTCCGGTACGGACTTGTACTATTCTTGCAGACGTTGTCAGCTTTAACCACGTGCTCTTGGGAGCTTCCCGCCTTCCCATGACTATCTTCGATCTTTATTCTGTCTCGGAGTTGATCCTCGGATTCTGCTCCGATACAGTCGAGACCGGGCTTGAAATTCCGTAAAAGCCTCAAAATCAGCCACTCCCAATTTTGACCGTATACAAGAATAATCAAATGTTATTCTTAACTTGGGACATTGGAATTCCTAGCAATTGTTGGAGATGAAAAAGCCCTTAAACTAATCATTTATTTCACATGCAATTTACAAACGTCAAATGCTCCATCAAAACGAGACAACAAAACACCTAAGGCACATGCTCGACCCACCCTTTCCAAAGCATTAAAAAGGTGAAAAAGTAAATAAAACAAGGGAATTGTCTTTATGGTTGGGTAAAAGTGAGCAAAAGGAACCCAAAAAACATACTCTTTCGTTCACTTTTAATTATGAGTATTTTAAAAATAATTTTTTATTTTTACTTATTATTTATCGTGTATTAAGAAAAAAATAATTTATTTTTTCTATTTTGCCACTAGCATTTATTATTCATTTCAAATTTTTTAATTCACTAAGACTATACACCAATTAATATATGTAATAAATTATATATTTTATTTATTATTTTTAAAAAAACGTAAAACGTTAAGAGTGACAAGTAAAAATAAACTATGAAGTATTAAAACTTTGACAATAAACAAACATTTCTTAAATCTCGTCGTGAAATTTACGCGCCGAAAAGGGGATGCACCTTAAAGGGTCCTCCTCTAGGTGAGTGACAGCTGACCTCTTAACTCTCAAGGGTTTTATGCTATCGCCTTAATTAATTAATCACCGCCATTCTCGTGTCCATCTATTTTCTTCTCAACAAACATGGGTACCAACCTAGGGGGCAAAGTTATAACTGGTAAATTAACACTAGTTAATTATGATTAAATGATCTGCATTATTCTTATTTTAAATATTAATGACTAAATTAAATTGGTTGATTTAAATTATAGTAACTGTTTACCCCCGTGTCCGCGAAGTATTTTGATTTTAGAAAGTCTAATAGAAGAAGTGGGAGAAGATGGACCCGTTGAACTTAATTAGAATGTAACTGAAATGTTTGGTTTACGCACTTGACTGAAATACAATAAATTATTGCCAGTCGTTGGTGAAAGAGAATTAAAATTGATATACTTTCTCATTTCGGCTCAGTTTGGTGAAAAAAGTTTGCCAAAAGAGCAAGAGGCTACCAAACTTTTCATTTTTATTTCAGATGTTAGTTTACTTGCAAAACGAGGATTCGACTACTTTCTCTATTTTTTATTATGTTCACTTCTTTAAAATTATTATTCGGCTTTAACACATAGTTTCAAAAGAACTTAATGATTTTTAATATGTATAAAATTTAATATCTGAAAATGAGTTATGTGTTAAATAACAAATCTAGGATGCATAAACTTCAAATCACGACCCTATCTCTAATGGCATTGTTATATGGAGGACGTTTTATAAATAAAATACAAAATGGGTGTGTTTCTTGTTTTAAAAAAATATATTCGAATGAATAAAAAGGTTGCTTTAACAATATACATGTAATTACGCTAAAGCAAAAATACTTAAACTGACGTCTCTCTCGATCTCACTCCTCAACTGTCATTCGGATTTATTCAATGTGTAGCGCGTAAAACGATAAGATTCGTTACAGGTGTTTGCAAATACCACTCGGGTCGGTTCGGATCATACCAAGACGCATGTCCGTTGTCACAGCAGCCAATTACATAAAATAAATAAAAATTTCTGGCGAATAAGTGTCGGCTGCTTCTTTATTTCTTGGGTTCTGCGTTTCCGAATTCACTTGTATAAAAACCTTTTCCTCTTACAAACAAAAAAGCTACCATTAAGAACTCGGATCATGTATATATTTTCTTGGATTCTTTTCTCCTTTTTACATTTATAGTAGTATATAGCTTTTGGTTTACACACCAACATTTGGTGTTGGAGCTTATTTTAGCTCCATAACTAAGAACACTGAACTGGGTTCAGCGTAAAATTTCGTTCCAAGTAATCCCATTTTGGAGATTTTCTCAATCTCTTCATTGCCATTTTCAGGTACTTTAGTTTCAAACGTTGAGTTTTATTTATTTTGATAAAAGGGTTATTGTAGTATTAGTTAATGACACTTTCTTCTTTTCTGAATGGCATTAATCTTGATACTAAATATGGGAAAACACATTTATTTGAATAAAGTTTTAAATCTTTCTCTAATTGGGATGTGTTAATACTTTAAAAGTTATTTGTTTGTGATTAGTCAGTTTGCTCTGCTTTAAAAGTTATTTGTGTATTTCGCTGATAATATTTTTGTTTTAAATTTAAAAAAAATTGCAGAATGGTAAATGGGAGTGCGAAAGTGAAACAATGCATATATTCGTTACTTACTTTGTCGATGATTTTTAGAACTGAAGGGCTGTTTGTTAATGTTACTTACCTTTTGAGTGGGGTGGCGAAAGGAGCAGGTCAGAATTTTTTGTTTTCCTTTTGGTTTCAAATTAAACAAAGACTATGAATGTGGAAATGTGTTGAATTTTTTGATGCCATTATTGATATGTTTGCAGTATGTTTGGATGGGAGTCCACCTGCATATCATCATGACAAAGGATATGGTACAGGGGTTAATAGTTGGTTAGTCCAAATGGAGGTTTGTATACCCACTATAATTTTGTTTCAGTTTGCACATTTTATATGACTACAAGTTAGATAATTAGGCTTGTCTAATCATATTTTTAGCCCAATCAATGTTACTCGAACTCTCCAAAAATGCTGTCACACTCGCGTCGGGTCCTCCAAATGCACTAACTTTGGAATATGTGACACACACGCAACCGGCATTTTTGAAGAGTCTAAGCAACATATATTCAATTCAATTATTGGATTTTTCACAATTAATCATCAACTTAATAGAGTTTTTGCTAGTGATTAGTGGAGAAAAAGGTGCAAATGCTGCATAAATAGCTGAGGGAATACTTATAGGATGATTATGAGGCTTTATGATCTGAATAACATTTACCAACCATGTTGCTAAGGGTACAACTCTGAAGAATATTTGAAGATGCTATTTTGGAGAAAAGTGTTAAAATATCTCAATTGAATTTTGGAAGACAAGATGTATTTGGTATCTATTTTCAACATTAAGAAATTCTATTTTCAGGGAGGAGGTTGGTGCAATAATGTCACCACTTGCCTTTCTCGTAAGAATACTCGCTTGGGATCGTCCAAACAAATGGTAAAACAACTCGCTTTCTCGGGAATTCTAAGCAACAAGCCTCAGTTTAATCCAGGTAGAGCTTCACCTGTTTTTATATTGATGGCTCTCATGAATAATAATTTTCCTATCTGAAATCTTATTTTAAAATTGCAGACTTCTATAACTGGAACAGAGTAAAGGTTAGGTATTGCGATGGATCATCCTTCACTGGTGATGTTCAAGCAGTCAATCCGGTAATTTTAAGTTAATACTGAGACTCTTGATTCGTCCAAAACTACGATTCTCTCATGATCTCATAAAAATATCATGGAGATTAAAATCCTCCATTTGACTTACTTTTGTGATTCTAATGATATCAGAATACTAATCTTCACTTCAGAGGGGCAAGAGTTTTTCTTGCTGTTATGGAGGATTTGTTGGCAAAGGGATTGAAGAACGCTGAAAATGTACAGCCTTTTCTGCCTCTTTTCTCTCTTTCTCAGATGCTTAGACTATACTCTACTGTTGTTTACTGGCTCACAAATCAAGTTCTAATGGTAGGCTATTCTGTCTGGATGTTCAGCTGGCGGATTGACTTCAATTTTACATTGTGACAGCTTCAAGGCGCTCCTACCAATGGGTGCTAAAGTAAAGTGTTTTTCAGATGCTGGTTATTTTATCAATGTGTAAGCATTCCTATAGTATTGTAACAACCTGGTGTTCGCAAGACTTTCAAGAATTTTAACTAAAATTCTCCGCTTCATTGCAGGAAAGATATTTCTGGTACGCCTCATATTGAAGAGTTCTTCGGAGATGTTGTCAGATTACATGTATGCTTCTGTTTGATGAACAAAAATGTTGAAAATCTGTAATCTTTTTTATCTAGTGTCAAGGAACTTTAATTTTCTAACAGTATAAATTCAATGGAGAAGCTTTACATAAATTTCAATCTCATTTTTCCTTATTTTGGCTTCAGGGTTCTGCTAAGAATCTGCCGCCATCATGTACCTCAAGATTGAAACCAAATTTGGTAAGAGCAGTCACTTTCATAATATTTGTTGTGTCTTTTACTTACGTTATGCTAATAATCCAATAAACTTGCAGTGTTTTTTCCCGCAAAATGTTGCTCAACACGTGCGGACACCACTTTTTCTAGTTAATGCAGCCTATGATTCCTGGCAGGTAAGAGCACTTCTGAAACTTCACTTCTCTGCTCTATTTCAATCCTCGATTGTTTTGTAATTTTTGCCTCCTTTCTTCATTAGATGTGGAGAACATCGCCTTTCTGTGTTGTTGTGATGTATTAGTTAAATGATACAATACCTCACCTAAAACTGTTAGAGGTACTTTAAAGTTCCTGTGCTTGATATGGAGATTGTCCTTTCAAGACCCTGAACTAGCAGATAGCCTAAGACATGAGACAAGTTAGCTTTCCATGTGTGATTATTCCAAGACGATGGAGGGAATCATAAATAACAACTGAATGGAACAAGTCACATTGTAGGTAACCCTTTTAAGGAATGCAAACAATTTAATTGATTTTCCATTACGTACTCTTTTGCTCAGGAAATCATGTACATTGTTGGACTTTAGTATCTGTATATGTCACTAAAGCAAAAATATTTCTGATTGCGGGACTTTAGTATCTGTATATGTTCAACATAAGCAGAGTGCAAAGAAAAAATTCACCTGTTTGTCCAATAACCTGAATATCGATGAATGTATAAAGCAGAGTGGAGTTAATTTCTCTTCCTGACTTAATATTATTTGAATTCAGATAAAGAACATTTTGGCTCCTGGTGTTGCTGATCCCCATGGGGTCTGGCGCAACTGCAAACTTGACATACTGAAATGCTCTTCCAGGCAGCTTCAAACTATGCAAGGTCAAGACTCTAAGCCCTCAATACCTCGATGTTGAATTTGGATTTTAAAGCTTTCATTCTAAAATAGAAATGACACCTCATGAACTGCAGAACGCTCGAAAAAATACATTTCACAAAGAGCTTTTTGTTCATGATGTCTGACAGTTAAGACTAATTCCTCAGGTTTTAGATTGGGGTTTCTGAGAGCATTATATGCACTTGGCCCTTCTTCATCAAGAGGTTATTTTATCAACTCATGCTATGCACACTGTCAAACTGAAGTTCAAGAAACATGGTTCAGGGCTGACTCTCCTAAGTTAGCTAACAAGGTAAGCGATTAGCTGAACTCTAACTTGTTCATTTCACATTCCGGTTATTGACATGTTAAAGTGCTTAGTTTTTACTTCTTGTTGGCGTAGACCATTCTCAGTGTCCTATCGTGGAGAATCACTGACTGTGCTAAAAATCTCTCTTCTGCAGACAATTGCCAAAGCACTCGGAGACTGGTTCTTCGACAAAAATCCATTCCAGAAGATTGATTGCCCTTACCCTTGTGATAAAACTTGTCACAACCGTGTTTTTGATCCAAATGTCCATCCTTTTGATATTGATATGTGAATCATTGATAGAAGTTATTCTTTGAGATCATTGATGTGGAAAATCAGTAACTCCCAAAGGGAAATAGAAAATATAGAATGAAAGAAGTTTGTATTGATTTATTAAATATTTCACAATAAGGGAAAGCTACCATAGCATAAAATTGTATGTTGCGGTGCGGTACACAGAAACTATGTATTCTTATGCAATTACTATAATAGTCTCAATAAAAGTGATTTTATGCTTATTTGTGTTTCCAAATGGTATGTATATATTAATTTTATCGAGTTCATAATTTTTATTTTGAGGGCAAACTCGATGTCACTTGGCACGTGAGTTGATTTAAGCCCGGTGTTTCAAAATGGTCAGTCTGAAAGGATCTTTCTTGATCTTGAGGACTTATTTAGGGCATGAGCCGTTGATTTAAGAGGTAATTGGGATGGGCACTTGTTTTTGATGGAATTTGCTTAAATAACAATTTTCAGGTTAGCAAATAAATGCCGTCGTTAACAACAAATCGATTAATTTATGAAGATCAAGCAATCCAGCAAACAACTAAGGAGAAAGTTATTTTTACATAGGTACGATATTTGGCAAATTACTATTAGAAAAATAATCCGTTAGCAAAACCTAGCCAAGCGTGACGTGGCGAGCTCCAGCCCGTCACATTGCAAGCTTCTGCCCCAAAACTTTGGTGCATGGGTAGTGCTGAATCCTCCTTTTATGGCCATCACATTGCACAGTCGAAGCGACACACTGATGGGCGGATATGATAAATGTTGGGCCTAAGTTCAAGACCATATATGGAGACCAAAGACCTCAAATCTCATATATGTGGGACAACTCAACACCCTCTCTCCTACGCCCAAGTCTGCAAACTTGAGCGTGAACAACATAAATGGGGGCCCAACATCGGTAACAATAATCGGGATGGGCCTGACTCTGATACCATGATAAATAAACTTTGGGCCTGACTCAACCCTAAAAGCTAGCTTATGCGGTGAGGATTGTTCAAGACCATTTAAGGAGATCAAGGACCTCAAATCTCATCGATGTGGGACAATTCAACAGTATCTAAAGCGCAAGGTTGGCGTGAATCCAGTAACTTTTACTCATACCCTATAGATTATTAAGAAATTCATTAAATATGAACAAATATGTGATCGTAAATCTCACAATTATTGCATATTAAATTTAAATCGTTATAAGAATCCATAAACTCAAAACTCTAGATTTGCCTAGTACACTTGTACTGAAGTCAGAGAAAGGTCCATTAGAGCCTGAAATCCGTTTTTCAATCTCTATGCTTGGGTCCAAATTAGCTTCCACCTCTTCTTGCAATCTGCAAGCATATTAAAGCATCTCTATACGAGGTATTTCAAAGGCTTTTAGCTCATGTTCAAGGAGGAAAAACTTCTTAATATTCATTTTTAGTCTAGTTAATTTTTCTTGGAGTTTTTAATTTGCATGCACTCAATCTCATGATGCCGAGGTGACTCCTAGAACTACTCCACACGCTTGTGAGCTTTGTTGTGTGCTCTTAGTAAACTTTTCATGTATGTTAATTGCTCAACATAAGCTTCCCCATGTTATTATATTGAGGGTGTTGGAAAAGAAACTAACTATATTGACAAATAACAACTTATGAAACAACTACTGTATCGTGGCAAGTCGCTGTCTTGAAAGTCATTTTGGTCCGACTAGATCGTTAAAACTGATCGCTTCCCAAGGTCCCATAACACTCCCAAACACATGCAGTCATGGCTGAAAGTTTGGAGTTTGCAGAAATACAATTTTTCAGAAATAGTAGAATAGAACAAGAGAACCAGAGAAGAATATTTTTATATTGGATAATTCAAAAAAAGCACTGCCTTTTATAGACCAAAATATTGGACTGTTACAAAAATGAATTTTAATGTAGAGCGATTAAAGAGGATAATCTATAGCTGCTGCAGAAATAAAGATCAGTTGTTACAAAAATTCATTCATGAGTTGTTACAAGAATTTAATAGAAAGAGGATGAATTTGGATATATTCAGTTAACCATATATTTAGACGCTTTTCTGATAAGCTAAACGATATAAAAATAATTTTAGCAAAATCATATTAGAATTAGGCCTCACGTATTAATGGTAGGTTAGAAACCCGTGTAAGCTGTATTTTACACTCTAATTATTGTATTTTACTCGTGTTTGAGTTTAATGATGGTGATTTCACTTATTACTTATTTTATGCCTTGCGAGAAATGATTCTGAGTCAAGAAAATTAACTGGAGCTAAATCGAACAATTTAGAACTTTGAAGTCTGAGTAAAAACCCAGGAATTTAAAACATGATTGCGTTCGGGGGTCGATGACCAAGTCTGGATAACAAAAAATGAGAAAAAAATATCACTTTAAGAAGAAAGCACTATCGCGTCGTATGGGGCGCCACAAGGTGCGACACAGTAGTGCAATTGAAGATCTCTGCTAAAAACTTGCTCTCTGAACTTCTCCATTGACGCGCCGTATAGGGCGCCGCGCCCTACGCTGCGCCTGTGCAATATTTTTGAAGTGTTTTTCCTTCGGCTTGGAAATGGTAGTTTCTTCCGGTCCCGCTTCTACATGGTATAAATACACTAAAAATACGATTTTGGGAGGACTTTTGACCTACGAAGAATTTGCGGAGCAACTAAGGCAAGAAGACACAAAATTTCATTAGTGCAATACGAGAGTTTGTAATCATTACTGTTGATGTTTTCTATGTCTTTAAACCTTCTTGAGATGACTTTTTCCGTGACTATGAAGTAGTTTTCTCTTAGGGTGTTGACAAACATTGTGTGTTGATAATTTGAGTAAGGATTCAATTATTGACAATTGTATGATTTAGTTGATCGAGTTTTGAATTATATTGTGAAGTTGTTCATTATTTTACTTAATCGAAAGAGGAGTTTTATATTGAAATTATTTACATCTTACGCTATAGTTTAAATTCGCGATTCAATGCAACGACTCAAAATCCCATCTTAAGGATCGTGATGGCACCTAGTCTCTAAGACTAGGTAAGCCAGACACATGATGAGATCAATAGAATTAAACCACTTTAACTATTATGGTAAAGCTGAAAAATGTCATAACAAATCAATAGCGGAATATAATAGTCATACATCCCAAAATCGGAAGTACGGAGTCATACGCTCTACAGAGAGTATGCTAGAAACCTTTAAAATAGAAGGTGGCTCCGAGGCCTGCAATTCAAACAACAGGTATATCTTGAAGTCTCCGCAACTCAGCTCAAACTCTAGCGACCATCACGATTTGAGGTACCTGGAGCTTCACAACAATATGCAAAAGCGTAGTATGAGTACACCCCAATCGGTATCCAATAAGTATCTAGACTAACCTCGATGGAGTAGTGGCGAGGTTCAAGTCGAAACACTCACTAGACATCTAACCCGTGCAAAATATTAATATAAAACTAACACCGGAAAGCAAAACCAAATAAATAGTATCAAAGAATGGGAATGTGATAACATGGTAAATTAACCAAAACACGTAAAGCACCAAATGAAATCATTTAAGGAAAAGAATGATATATTCAAATCACCAAGCCATTCCAACACAAGAATAACAACAAGAATCACCATGAAGCACCCTTATGACGCCGCAAGAGCTTCACATTTAAATTATTTTTACTATATAGCTTCACGCACAAAAGCTCCACTATCTCGCAACGTGTGCAACACGAGAAGTATTTTCCCTTACTTGTAACACGCGCATAAGTCCCCTTATCTCGCCGCATGCGCATCAATATACACCCACTCTTATGTCGTCGCATGTGCATCTCAATCACAACACAACAATCAACCGCATACCACGTGTATATTGCACAACATCGCCCAAACAACAATACCAATGCCGCAATTATATTTAGCTCACAGATCAACAACAATGTGTACAAGAGTTTCAACAATAACAAAAGGGTATAGGGAGTAAATAAATGATGAAATGCACTTTATATAACAAAAACATCAATTCAAGGCATATAAATAGCCTAGAGATGTAATCCGGTCAATTATCACACATAATCCCGTGTACACACTCGTCACCTCATGTACTCATCTTTTTACATAGTACAAATAATATAATTAAATCAAATCCTAAGGGTTAGTCTTTCCACACAAAGTTAGGCAAGATACTTACCTTAATTAGGCCAATTCAATACTCTAAAAATACTTTTCCCTAAAAATTCACCTCCGCTCGGCTCAAACCAAACCAAAAATGACTTTTAATAATATCAAACAATGCAAGAGAAACCAATTTTAATTAATAAAGTGAAGATCTTTAGATAATTCCCCAAAAGTCAACAAAAGTCAACTTCGGGCTTGTCCGGTCAAAACCCGAGTCAAAGGATAGATCTTGACAACCCATAATCCCACGAGTCCATATATGTGTTTTGTTGGATCAAGAAGCTGAATGGTTTTGAAGATTGACAAATGAACTCAGAGTTAAACCACGTCCATCACTAGAGACATAGACACGTAGAGCTAATGGCACGTGAGGTGATCACACACAGGAGATAAACACAATCAGTGATCTGAAGAGATATCTCCTGATCGAAAAGGTTACAAATTGATAGGGATATGGACTTCTTATTCAGTAAGGACATAATCAAGATAGAAGAAGATCTGGGGAGTTGAGATCAACTAGAACTCTTCCACCAAGTAAGAGTTGCATCAGAACTCTAGTATATCTCCTCGACTACTGATCATATATATTTTCAAGTGTTCTTATTGAACAGGTGCGCACAAACATAGAAGTAAAACAAGAATTGAGAGAAAAATTACCAAAGCAATTTTGCAAGCAGTTCGAGTGAGAATTCCTGTGCGACTCAAAAGCTACTTGAACCAGCTAGAAGAACCAGTTTCATCTGTTTCTTTTTGTCTAGTTTATTTGTAGTAGGTGATTACAAATTGTATCTTTCAGCTTTATCTAGAAGAAATTGTAATAGGTACTGAGTATTCAAGTTAGAGTTAACTTGGAGCTTGTCGCAAATAGCTAGAGGCTAGTTTGCCACAAGGGGATTAGAGTTAGTCCTTAGGTTTACAAAAAAGTTTATTTTGTAAATGTTGTTTGGCTCATTGACTTAGTGAAGAGTTTGGGAAAATCCTACTGGGAAGTAGGTCGTGGTTTTTTCACCTTTTGAGCCAGGTGTTTTCCACGTAAAATTGTTGTGTTCTTTTATTTCTATAATTATTATTCCGCAAACTGTAGGAGTTGGAACACATAGAAGAACCTGGTCCTTCTATAACTAGTGCACGTGAAAATTAGTCACCATGCAAATCACCCCCCCCCTATTGTGTGGTATTGACATTTAGAACATCAATTGGTGTCAGAGTGGGTTATCCTTGAAGAGGCTAACACCTTAGGAAAAGATTAAAATGAGTGCACCACCTCAAACCAACCCGAAAAGCTACTCCGCAATACTCTTTCCCCTCGAATCGGCTCCCCAAAGCTCCGAGTCTATCAAAATTAGATTTACAACATCAAAATATGCTAGGGAAACGAAACCCAATCGAAAACTATCAAATTTAGGCACAATTCCCGAAATTGGCCAAACCCGACCCCCCGACCCCCGTCTCAAAACTCGATAAAATTTACACCATAAGGATCCTCATCCTCCCACGAGTCTATACATACCAAGAACACTAAAATAGGAGTCAAATGACCCCTCAAATCCCCATTTTAAGGTCTCTTAATCTCAAGCCCTAATTACCCATTTTGCACTGATTGTCCCCAAAATTTCACCACTAATTAGACCTTTAATCACATATAAATGAGTTATGAAGTCAAGAATATTACCTCCAAGTGATTCCCCTTTGGTTTCCCCAAAAATCTCTCACAAAAGCTTCAATCGCGTTAAATAATGGTGGAAAAGTGAAGAAGGGTCGCAGATTGGGCTATTAAAACACTGCCCCAGCTTTTTTTACAATTATTCAGTGCGATCGCGTCACTAGGGACACGTTCACGAAGCTCAACTTACTCTCCCTCTACATGATCGCGTACAAACCAGTGCGTCCGTATAGAATAACCAAACCGCCCCTACCCCACGCGCCAACTCTACGCGATCGCACAAGGACCTACGCGACCGCACTGTTCAAGACTGCCCAACCTATGCGATCGCAAACCTTATTACGCGATCGCATAAAACAAATCTTCCTGCCTAAATCTTAACTCAACGCGATCGCATATACATCCACGCGATCGAAATAAAGCAACCACTGCTGCTAAAATACCAGAAAAACCAGCAAACTCCCAAGGACCAAAAATGCCTGTTTGAGCATCCGAAATACACCTGAGGCCCCCGCGACCTCAACCAAACATACCAACACATCCAGTAACCTCATCCAAACTTATTCGAGCCCTCGAAACACCAAAAATAACGCAAAACACCAAAATCACATCAAATTCAAGCCTATGAACTTTGAAATTTCTAAATTTCACCAATGATGCCGAAACCATCCAAAACACCTCAGATTGAAATGAAAATTTGCACACATATTCAAAATGACATTACGAACCTGTTCCAACTTCCGGAATTCCATTCCGACCCCGATAGCCTATTTTCCAATGCCGACCGAAAATCGCCAAAAACTAACTTTCGTCAATTCAAGCCTAATTCTACACCGGATATCGAAATTACATTCTGAACACACTCCTAAGTACCAAATCACCTAATAAAGCTATCCGAGCCATAAAATCTGTATTCCGAGGTCGTTTACCAATAAGTCAACCCCTAGTTGACTTTTCCAATTATAAGGCTACTTTAAGAGTCTAAGTGTCTCAATTCTCACTACGATCATACTGAACCCGAGCCAACCGACCCCAACACATCATAAACAGTCTAACCAATGCATAACCAAGAAGAAACATGCATAACAGTTCAAATTCTACGGAACGACCGGCCGAGTCATTACAAAAATATAGTAAAAAATCCCCAAAATTTCTCTTCAAATCTCATGATTTAGATGTTAAAATTCTTAAAGAATCATGTTATATAATCAAACTTGAGTCAAAATCACTTACCCAATAGTTTGGTATGAAACTCTCTTCCTAATATCGCATTCCACTGAGTCTAGGGCTCCAAAATATGATAAAATGAGACTAAGTCCCGAAATTCCAACTTTTTGTTCAGCTGCGGATGTCACAAATGCCAAAAAAAATCACAAAAGCGACGCCTGCTGATCCTTGGTTATGATGCAATGCGACCCTGACTTCACATTTGCGATGTCATGACCCTTCACAAAAGCGATCCCGTGATCGCTAAAGAGATCACCCGTGCCAAGGTCCCCAATCGCAAAAGCGATCAAAAGTTCGCAAATGCGAACACTGAGGCCCCCAAGCCCAACTCGCAAATGCGACGCCCACCTCGCAAATGGGAGGTTCGCAAATGCGAACAGGATCTCGCATTTGCGAGACCTGCAGCATCAGCCCTGCACCAACAAAATCTGAACTCTCTCAAAATACTCCAAAAAGCGTCTGAAACTTACCCGAGCCCCCGGGGCTCCATGCTAAATATCCACACAAGTCTGAAAAATATCATACGAGTTCATGCATGAATTCGAAGTACTAAAATAACATCCGGAACCATAAATTGGACATCAAAACACATAGAATTCACAATGAAACTCAATAATCTCTAAAATCACAACCAAGCATCCGATTACTACCAAGCTTACTCTGAGTCATACCAAACTTTGCAGACAGGTTCCAAATGACAAAAATGATGTATTCTAAGTCCCGAAAACTAAATCCGATCCCGATAAACATAAGGTCAAACCATGGTCAAACTTAAGAAATTTCTAAACCTTCAAATTGCCAACTTTTGGCAATAAGAGTCAATTCAACCTAGGAACCTCCTAATCTAATTTATGTCATGCGCCTAAGCCCAAAATCACTATACGAACCTGATGGAACCATCAAAACACCGTTCCTAGGTCGTTTTCACATAAGTTAAACCCCTGCCAATATTTCCAACTTAAGCTTCTAAACTAAGAGCCAATTGTTCCAAATCAATCCAGAATTTCCTCGAAACCAAGCCAACACTCCCCCAAAGCAAATAAAACCACAAATACCCATATGGGAAGCTTCAAAAGGGAAAACGGGGCTCAAATACATAAAATAACCGGTCGGGTCATTATATTCAACTAGGCAATTGAAAAAGCCTCTTGAATTATTAATCGAACTAGAACATATGAAAATATTCTTGAGAAGTTACCCTTTAGATTAAAACCATCATTATATTCATTGCAATTGTTCACCATGCTTCGAATGGAATAATTTTAGAAATTAACGTTTAATCGATAAAAGGAACCTTAACTTCAAGTATAATCTAATTATCTAGTGAATTCGTGAGAATCAACAGTATTATAGAGTAAAATACTTCAAGAATTATATCCTGATTCAATTATCTTGTACCTATAGTCAATTACCCTTATTTCTCTCACTGATATTTCTATGTTGCCCAACTCTGTCTTCCGCGATCAATTGATAGTTGCTTTATTTTTAGTAGCTAATTGCTGTTATAATCATTTAATTCAAGTGTTAATGTTCCTTGATATCAATTAACTAGATATCAGTCGACATTGTTTAAATCCAATCCATGTGAAGAGGATAATTAAACTATACTATCTTTGACTAGCGAGCATTAATTTCGTATTGTATTTTTCCCTCGTCAAATTTTGGTGCCGTTGTTGTGGATTGGCAATCAATAGTGTTGAAAATAGTTTTAAATACTAATTCAAGAACCGATTTCATTTTCTTGTATTAACATTTTCTCATATGTGTGCAAGAAACAATTTTAACTTCTCTGGTGTATGACTCGATCTTCTTCAAAGGAAATGATACCTTACGAACCAGAGTTAGAGAAACACATGCGACAACTGAGAAAAGAAAGAGGATTCATCAAAAATGTATTAGGGCAACCTTCAACGCAAGAACACATGGCAAAAAATAATGACGATGAAGTCGATTTGGCTGCAAGGGAAGTAGCCCAATGATAAGAAGCAGTTGCACGGGAAACTACTAACGCAACTTTGGGAGATGATGAAACTGTTAATGGGGATGGAGGATGGAGATACGACCTGAACTGGCCTCTTACGGAAGATGCATTCAAAACTGTGGGTCCCAAGGTAGGCAAGTCTTTGGGTGACTATGCTAGACCGACTTACAATCAAGGATTATCAAGTGTCAAATCTCCCTCATAGTAGCTAATAATTTTGAGTTGAAGCAAGGCTTGATTCAAACCACTGAAAACAATTGTGTCTTTAGAGGGAAGGTTAATGAAGATCCTAACATCCACTTAATGGACTTTGAGGAAATCATGAACATCTTTCAGTATAATGTAGTGTCCAAAGATGCAGTATACTTAAGGGCATTCCCCTTTACTGAAGGACGATGTGAAGAACTAGCTTCAAAAGCCTATCAACTGGGTCGATCAGGACATGGAAAGATACGGTGAAAACTTTTCTTGACAAGTACTTATCATCAACAAAAATAGGGAAATTTATAAGGGAAATTCGCAACTTCTACCAAAAGGACACTGAAACGGTCTTCAAACCTAGGGAAAGTTTCAAGAAAATAGTGAGAAGGTCTCAGCATAATGGAATCGAATTGTGGATGCAACTTCAGGATTATTGGGATGTGCTGACACCCTCAGCACAAAAAACTCTGAGTAATACAGTTGGAGGTCCATTATTGATAAACATTCAGAGGAGATGGTCTCTATCCTTGGTGGTATCTGAGGATGTTAAGTTGCTAACCAATATCCCTCTGAGTGTAATAACAGAGGAAAATCAGTTGGGGTTCACTAGGTGGACTCTAACATATCAGTGCAAGCCCATCTAGACACCAGTAGATAAGAAAGTTTACCTTCGCTAAGGTATAGAGTGAGCATCAAGCAACATGTGAATTTTGTGGAATGGGACGCCCTAATCATGAGTGTCAAGCTTCATATGAGGAAGTTAATGTTGTGGGGAACTATAACAGAGGAAACTACCAAGTTGGAAACAACTTTAATATTATGGGACAAAAATATACAGGTTTTTTATGGAGTTCGTCTAGTAGGAGTTTGAACCCGTGGCAACAGAATAATCCTAGACCCTAGGGTCAAGGTCTCCTGGTATTCTGAACCAGCCGATGCAGCAGTACCAGCAATACTAGCCACGATTGTCAAATCAATCTAGTATGGAAGATCTCATGAAGTCTTTCATCAACAAGTCTGAAGGGAGGTTCGATACTCACAATTCTGCTATTTGAAATATGGAAAGACAACGAGTCAAATTTGCAAACACTTTATGTTAGAGGGATCCTGGGACTCTACCCTCTGACACAGAAAAGAACCCTAAGGAAACAATCAAAGCTGTATCTCTAAGAAGTTGCAAAACAATGGCTGATCCAATTGTGGAAGCTAGACCCGAGGTGGTAAGCAAGCATGCTGATACACCGGAGGAGAAAAAGAGTAAAGAACAGAAAGGCCAAAGTAGTGGGGTACAAAAGAAGATTGAAGAAAGCAGACACATGTCAGCTCTACCATTCCCTCAAATTATGAAGCGGGAAAAATTAGACAAGTGCTTATGGCGGTTCGTGGAGATGATCAAGAAACTATATGTGAACATTCCCTTCATAGAGGTTCTCACTCAGATGCATGCTTATGCTAAGTTATTGAATGAAATCTTGTCCAGCAAGAGAAGTTAGATGAGATAACAATGGTCAAGCTAAATGCCCACTGTTGTGCCATATTACAAAATAAAATTCCTCAAAAGTGTGGGGACCCAGGAAGCTTCACCACACCATGTTCGTTAGGGAGTGAGAAATTCGATAAGGCTCTATGTGGCTTTGGTGCTTCTACAAATCTAATGCCTTGTTATGTGTTCAGGAAACTTGAAGGTGGGAGGAGTGACTAAATCCATACAAGTGTCCCTACAACTGTCTGATCTGAAAGCCATCTTACCTAAAAGAATCATTGTGGATATTATAGTACGGGTGGACAAGTTTGTGTTCCCGTAGACTTTATTGTGATGTACATGGAAGTAAAAAAGGAGGTGACTCTAATTCTGGGGATGCATTTTCTGTGTACATGCAGATCGGTTCTTGATATCTTCGAGGGGCAACTTATGCTAGAAACGGATAACAAGAAAGTGGTGTTCCGGATGAAGAGAATTATGAAATATCCTAGTGACGAGGCATCTTCCTACTCGTGTTTCAAGATTGATGTTGTTGAGGATTTGACTGAAAAATACAAGTAGATTGTGGGGAACACTCTAAAGAGGTGTATCTTAGTCTAGCACTATGGAGGATGAAGATCCTGAAATAATAAAAGAGGCTGAAGCTCTTGAGTCTGAGGATCAAGTTGTTGATGGGGAGGAACTCAAAAAGGAGGCGTCTAAGACTAGTGTGAAATTAAAAGTCCTCCCTACTCACTTGAAGTATGGTTTTTTTGAGACTAGCAATTTTCCTGTGATTATTTCTGCTTACTTGACATGTGCATAGGAACAAAAGATGGTGGAGAGATGAGGAAGTACAAGAAATCCATTGGCTGGACAATACTTGATATTCAAGGAATCAATCCAGCCATTTGCATGCACAAAAGTTTTCTAGAAGAAAATAGCAAGCATGTGGTGCAACCCCAACGCAAGTTGAATAAAAATCTAGAGGAGGTAGTGCATATGCAGATTATCAAGTTGTTAGATGCGAGAGTGATTTTCTCCATATCTGATAGCCAATGGATCAGTCCTGTGCATATTGTGCCTAAGAAAGGGGTATGACAGTGGTAAATAACAAAAATAATGAACTGATCCCAACAAGAACATTCACAGGGTGGTGAATGCGCATTGATTATTGAAGGCTAAATGATGCAAGAAGGACTACCACTTCCCACACCCATTTATTGACCACATGCTCGAGAAAGTGGTTGAGCATGATTGTTACTGTTTCTTAGATGGGTACTCAGACTACAATCAGATACCCATTGCCCTAGAAGATGTGGAGAAGACTACTTTCACTCGCCCTACGAGAATATTTGCTTACATGAGGATTCCATTTGGGCTGTGTAATGCACCCGCCATTTTCATAGGTGCATGATGTCTCTTTTCTCATATCTCAATGGGAAGTGCCTAGAGATATTCATGGATGATTTCACTTTGTTTGGTGATGGTAGACTACTTGAAAAACTTGGAGCTGGTGCTTAAACATTGCGAAGATAATCATATGGTTCTTGATTGGGAAAAGTGTCACTTCACGATGAAAGAGGGAATCATTCTGCTCCATAAAGTGACTGCTTATGGCATAAGTTGATAGAGCAAAGGTTGATGTAATTGCTAGACTTTCTCCACTGGCTTCTGTGAAGAGCATAAAGAGTTTCTTGGGGCATGTTGGGTTCTATAGAAGGGTTATCAAAAAATTTTCCAGCATTACCAAGCCATTGACTGCATTGCAGCGAAGGACGCCAAGTTTGTGTTCACTTTAGAGTGCCTAAGGGCATTTGGATTGTTAAAAGAAAAACTTGTTAGTGCTTTATTATGGTGACACCTGATTGGAGCAATCCATTTGAGATAATATGTGATTCTAGTGATGTGGCCGTTGGAGCAGTTCTAGAGCAAAGGAAAGACAAGATGTTTGGCCCTATCTATTATGCAAGTAGAACATTGAATGATGCTCAAGTGAACTATGCTACGACTGAGAGTTATTTGCTGTGGTATTTTCTTTTGGAAAGTTTAGATCATATCTTGTGGGGAGTAAAGTAACTGTCCACACTGATCACTCAACTTTGAAATATTTTTCGAGTAAGAAAGAGTCCAAGCCGAGTATGATGCAGTGGATATTATTGCTCCAAGAATTTGACCTTGAGATCAATGATGGGAAGGGAAATGAAAATCAAGTCGCATATCACCTATCATGACTTGAGAGACCTCCGATAGAGACAGTTGAAATAAGGAAAGAGTTTCCTGATGAGAAGGTTCTCTCTATTGTTGTGGTCTACAAAAGATCGCCTTGGTATGCTGATGAAGCCAACCTTTTGGCTAGTGGATTGTTTCTGCACGACCTCTCTCATGATCAAAGAAGAAAACTTCAAGGTGAGGTAAAAAATTATTTTTGGAATGAGCCCTTTTTATTTAAGCTATGTGCAGATGGTGTGCTTCGAATATGTGTACCTGAAGGAGAAATGACAAGAATTTTATCTCATTGTTACGATGGAGAAGTTGGAGGATACTATGGTTGAAATAGCATCGGAGCAAAGGTTGTGGAAGCCGATTTCTATTGGCCTACTTCGTACAAAAATGCACGAGCGTATGTAGCTACATGTGACAAGTGTCAAAGGGAAAGTACATTAGAATGAGGGATGAGATGCCACTTCTAGTATGTAAATATTTTGATGTTTGGGGCATTAACTTCATGGGTACGTCCCATTGTCTCATTCTTGTGAGTATATCCTAGTAGCCATTGACTACGTCTCTGAATGGGTCAATGCAATCCCTACTAGGACCAATGATGCTCGGATGGTGTGTGAATTCTTACAGAAGAACACCTTTACAACTTTGGAATGCCTCGAGTGATTATCAGTGATAATGGGTCGCAGTTTGTGAACAAACAATTTGTTGTATTGTTGTGTAGGTGTAGGGTCACACACAAAACTGGAACCCCGTACCATGCCCAAATTGGCAAGTTTAAGTGGCTAACCGTGAGCTTAAATAAATTCTTGAAAAGACGGTTAGTGCTTTTCGTAAGGATTGGTATGTGAAATTGGATGAAGCTCTATGGGCGTACAGAACTACGTTCAAAACAACCATAGGGACTTCACCTTTCAAGTTAGTGTATGGTAAATAATGTCACCAATCTGTGATGATAGAATATAAAGTTTATTGGGAAATTAAGTTGCTTAATCTTTATCTTAGTCTTACAAGTGAACACAAGTTATCACAGATAAATGAGTTGAAGGAATTTAGAATGGACGCATATGAAAACGCGTGAAATTTGAAAGAGAAGACAAAGAGGTGGCATGAACGTCACATCAATCCCCAAGAGTTTCATGAAGGGGATAAAGTCTTGCTATACAATAGTAGACTTAGTTGTTCCCCAAAAAATTCAAGTCAAGATGGTCGAGTACGTATATAGTGAAACATGTCTTACAACATGGTGCCATTGAAATCCAAGAAGAGGAAGGGACTTATAGCTTTAAAGTGAATGGGCACATGTTTAAACCGTACATTGTTGGTGTATTTGAAAAGCAATCCTGTAGTGTTGCACTCTATTTTGCACTAGCCAAGACATAATTCAACTTGTGGTTTCTCTATTGTTGATGAAAGAGAATCGCCACCTAATTTTTAAAGGTATACTAAGGTACCTATTTAATTATTAAGTTATGTCCATTACACGTCTCCAAACCGGTGAGATTATGGGTTAGAGTTTTTGTTCTTCTAAGGGGAAGGTGTTAGGCACTCCTTAAAATCTACCTGAGGTAGCTCCATAGGACTTAGACTAAATTTGGGATTAATTATTTACACTATGCTTTGATTACCACTAAGGTAGGGCTCGTCATATACTAAAGGAAATGTGTGTGTAAGACTTAAGAAGGGGATAGGATTACAAAAGATCTATTGGAAGCTATGAGAATTTCCGAATGTAGTTTATATTTTAAAACTTGAATTCTTTAGTTAGGAAAGTGATTATTTTTTGAAGAATAAATTCTAGAGTAATCTTAAGAGTTGTTTGTAAGAAAGATGATTCTTAAATGTACCTTGGTTTTCAAAAAATCTAAAGAAGAAAGTCTTTGGAAATTTATTTGAGACTATTCGTTACTGTTGTTTCCCTTTTTATGAAAAAATCTGATTTCATTCCTAGTTGGTGAAAAATTAGTGATTCTTTTCCTAATTTTCTTTGAAAATTGGCGGCCATTCTGATTAAGTACCTGAGCTTCAAAACCTTAAAGAAGAGTGAGTGCAACATATTGAAATTAAACGGAGGCGGAGAATCAATTACTAACTACTTCCTTTTAAATCCTATATTAATTAAGGTTTGCCTAAGTTTTATGTAATACTAGAGCATAAAAGAAAAATACATAATTTAATATATGAGTGTTAATACATGATGATGAAAACGCATTAAGACAACGAAGGCAAATAGCGAAAATAAATAAGGCAGTAAACTAAGTTATGGAAATAATGGGGAATAATTAAAGGAGTAAGGGAGAAGACCAGACTCTGATGATTGGGCCTCAATAAGGTAGGCTTAACAATTTGAGAAGTGCGGCTATGGAAAGACTGGACTTTCCAAAGATGAATCAGGTTGGTCTGGGTCTGAATTCCTTAGGGATTCCGCAGGCCCAAATGTGTACATGTCAAAAATAAATAAAGAAGGTCATTACAAATGCACTCCATGTTCTCAACTCGAATGCACATAACAAGTCACATTCTAATATACATGACATGTATACAAACAAATAATTGAAACAGGGATATGATTAATATTGTGGAGAAATTATATATATTAATGTGGTGGTTTTAATTAGCAAATAATTCACATTGGAAACCTTTCGTTGCCATTGAACACTAAACCCTTAAAGAACTAAATGTGTCAATGAATTAAGAGTTAAGGAGGGAGCTCCACTCGAGGTCGATGCTCCCTTTGGATCCCCCGATACTTCAAAGTTCCCAAGAGACTCAAGGCCCAAGGCAATGCTTGTGCCTGGGATGGTAGCCCAACCGAGAGTTGAACTCATCTCCCAAATACCCTTAAACACTAACGACATATTTTCCTTACGGGTTTAAGTGCCAATGAGGCCCTTCCGATGTAAATTAGATACTTATGTATTACTTACCATAATAATATACTTTCCTTCCCGATAGAATAACATAAGAGAACATATCAGGTAAACCTAAAGGGGGCTGATATGTAGAAGAGAAACATAAGTCTCATATCATGCTGTTACAGGAGTAAGTCATTAAGGGAAAACACATTCAAAGAGAAAGTGGGGGATACATAATTCATATAGACAACAACACAAGATATGTAGATACTCCTGCCCTGGCAAACTAACTGTGAACTGCTTAGTTTGTTATTAACACACGCGAGTATTGGTAACACTACTTAGCACCTTGCAGGTCATCAGTAAAGATTCATACAAATAGTCATGCTAACCATTTTGACAGGGGGGTTATCAAGGATATCAGGAATAGGATTAGACGCTCAACATGACTACAAAGTCTCAGATTCAAACATGGGATTCCTAAGGACTCAGGAGAGTCATGCTCCTAACAGTATTAACAGGTCGTCGTATTCAGGTAGTATCAACAAAGGATTTCACGAGGTTTAAGAATCAGGTTCAGTTTCAAATTAGAAATAAGGGAAGGACTTAGAACAATTTCAAGACAAGAACATGGTATTATAGAGTCAAACATGGATGCTTATAATATTCAGTCAACTATACATAGGCAGGGTAAGTGAGGTAGTGACCTCGTATAAGTAGGGAAACTTTGCAAATTACAAGATCAAGTTAAACATGCCACCGAAGAGGGGGAATTACAGGTAAAGGAAACTCTGTATCAAATCAAGTTTAACTCAAACATAAGTCTATCTTAGTATCTAAGTATGAAGTGGTCATGCTTCAGCTTCTAAATAATTGTCACTTGATTATAACAGAATAACTAAGTCCTACTTTTGTGGAAGATAATTTAATGATACATGCATGTAAGATTCACAAAATCATAGTAGTTTAGAGAGATTAAGGACAAGGAAATACTACACACGCAAGTTTTGAATTAACATGTATCTGATGATCTCAACTAATCATGAGAAAATGAAGTTTAGTTATAAGGAATTACCAGTTGACTATAGCCAGACATGATCATGACTTGTTCTATGAAGAGGAAGATAACTTAATTTTTATAGAATATGTGTAGTAAAGGTATATGAAAATAAGACACTCTAACTCAAACAAAATGGTTTCATGCAAATGCACAAAACAATTAGGTATACCATGAGAATATCACAGTGATAGTCCAGAAGTTGCCGTCAAAGCTAGCAGATAAAGATAGGGAAGGAGAGCATCTAAACACTTAGATTTTTATACCTTAGTTAAGTGATATGAGCTTAAGAACTTTTAGACTCACCCCAGTTAAGATTAAAAGATAATAAACTCCACCATAAGACAAATAGGATGCATGGAAAACAATATGTAGAGGTGAAGATCACATCAGAATTATTAGTGAAAGAAAATCATGAAGTTTAGGTAAACAAGATTAGATTAACACAAATAATAGTAACTAAACAAAGTGAAAGACCATAGTAGTAACTCATAAAATAGTCTAACTAACATCAACAAAGAAGATAGAGCATTCAAACACTTAAAGATCATGCTTGAGGTGACAAGACAGGGGATATAAACTTAAGCGATTTCAGATTTGTCTTAGTTATGATTAACAGGTAATAAACTCAACTTCAAAGCTCACAAAACTATAAAGATGTTGTGATGACCCAAAGGGTCATCTTTTGAATTAGGACACTATTCTGGGCTTATTAGCCTTAAAAAGATAAATTTGATTTACCTCGATGCGTGCATAGTCCGGGCGTGAAACCAGAGAGATTTTATGTGAAAATATGAGAAATAATAATTTTGGAATTTAAAAATTGGTTTTAGTTGACTTTGGTCATCATTTTGAGAAAACGGACCCGGATCCGTGTTCCGACGACCCTAGGAGGTCCACAGTAAAATATGGGACATGGGCGTATGCCCAGAATTAAATTCTGAGGTCCCTAGATTTAGAAATCAATTTTTGAAGAAAATTATTATGCTGGATTTTAAATGAAATAAAGAAATGAATTAATGTTTGAACTTGTTAGTATCGGGCCCGTATTTAGGTTCCGGATCCCTATACAAGTTTGTTATGATATTTAAGTCTTATTTGTAAAATATGGTGAGAATCAGAGTTGATTTGACGTGATTCGGTCGTCCGGTTGAGAAAATAGTGAATTTGAAATGTTATTGAGAAAATCATGAGTTTTGATGGTAAATTCAAAGTTTCTGATGTCAACTTTGTGAATTGATAGCACAAGCAAGTCCGTATGATATTTTTGGACTTGCGTGTATGTTTCGTTAGGAACCCCAAGGACTCGGGTGAGTTTCGAGTAGGCCACTGAATGTTTTGAGACTTAGAAAAATACTTGACCTGAAAAGCTATAGAATCATAGGTCACTGAACCTGGAAGCGTGACAACGCTTGGAATTCCGTGACAGCGGACCAAGTTCCGCTGCAACGCGTGGATTTCCATTGCAGCGGTTGTCGAAGCCATATTTCCGCCGCCGCGCCCACTATTCCGCTGACAACGGTGGGGCAAGGCCTGGACTCCCGCGGCAGCGGAACTATTCTGCTGACAGCGATAACCGGACATGAGGCGCAGGTATAAATACAGTCCTTTTACATTATTTTACCACTTTTTAAAAATAATAAAACCCTAGAGTGGAAGAGGAGATTTTTCCAAAATATTATTTCCCAAATAATTGGTAAGTGATTTCTAACTCATTTCTTTCGATCCTTAATTACTTTTCACAAGATTTCAACCTAGAATCTAGAAATTTTCATGGTAGAATTAGGGATTTTTGGGAAAAACTTAGGAAACCCATGATTTTCAATAAAGTTAATTCCTTTAGAAATAATTAATGATATTAAACTCAATTATGATTAGATACGAGTGAGTTGGATGCCAGTTCTAAAGGAAAAGTTGTGATTGAGCAGGGAGTGGCCTGCTGAATTGAGGTAAGTGTTTGGTTTAACCTTGACTTGAGGGAATAGGAATCCCCAACTTAAATTCTATGTGAATTTACATGTGTGTGGTGTATAGGTGAGGTGACGAGTATCTATGCACCACCAAACTATCTGTTGAACATGATCCCTTCCCTGTTCCCAATTTGTTTGATTCCTGGCTTAATTATTTTCATGATTTTGATGCCTCCATGTCTACTTGTTTTCGTAAACTTATTGTTAAATATTGTTTCAGGTATTTTGGAAGTGTTAGTTGTTCCCTTGAATTCATTTTTATACATAAAAGAATGATCTGGTTGACAATGTTTTACGATACATTTCGGTTGGTTTCATTGTGAAGTGATAGTTGACGAAGCTTATGAATGGTACAGTTTTCCATTTTCAATTGTTGAGACATAAATATTGTGAAAGGCTTTGACTTAAATTGTGAAATCTATTTATAAATAAAGAGATGTGATTGTCTTGTGCGAGTGGGTTGCACACCGCAACAAGGAGTTATAAGGGTGGACAGGTGGGATCGGGTTGCACTCCGCAATAAGAGAAATAAGGGTGATATATATAGGGAGGAGCAATAAGGGTGAACAGGTAGGAGCGGGTTACGTGACACAACAAGGAGCAATAAAGGAGGATGTTCATGTTTTACCGATTTTAAACATAAAGACTGAAAAACTTACTGTTTTACTCTATTGTTCTCATACTCTGCACTTACGGTTATTCTAGAAAATTGAAACTTGGACATTTTTGTAAGGATTGGTTATAACTGTGATCTGGGAAAGTTATCTGAGTTATTTTATTAATTGCTATAAATTATTTTTTATTTAGTTTAGGGTTTTCTTCTTGCTATGTTATATATTGCTTACAGGTTATATTATAAATGCCCCGTCGTAGCCTCGTCACTACTTTGTCGAGGTTAGTCTTGGCACTTACCAGTACATGGTGTCGGTTGTACTGATACTGCACTCTGCACTTCTTGTGCAGATCCAGGTACCGGCCAGAGCTAAGTTGAAGTACTACTTGATACCATTCGCACGGAGACACGAGGTATCTACTAGCATCCGCAGATTTCTAGAGTCTACTCTACATTATTTAGACTGCTATTTTATTTCATTCAAAATAAATATATGTTTCTTTTAGCCAAGTACTTGTAGTATTCTTTAGTAGTTCGTGAATTGTGACTCCAGACCCTGGGTAGTTACATATATTTAGTATTAGTTTGTGGTTCATTTTATTGTTTCAAATATTATTCATGAAGTTATTTATTGGAAAATGTTGATTCAGTATTCGTTTTAAATTGTCCTATTATGTTTAAGAAAACTTTTAAAAGAAAAGGTTAGTTAAGTTCTAACATTGACTTGCCTAGCAAGTATGATGTTAGGCGCCATCACGACCCCAAGGGTTGGGAATTTGGGTCGTGAGAAGTTGGTATCAGAGAACTAGGTTGCGTAGGTCTCACAATTCAGGAAGATGCTTAATAGAGTCTGGGGGATCGGTACGGAGACGTATGTACTTATCTCTCAGAGGCTATAAGGTTAGGAACAAACTCATTCCATTTCTACTCTCTCATGCGGTTCTTGTTGTCTCAAATAATGATTGAACTCTTCCATTCTCTCGTAGATGGAGAAAACATGTGCTTCTTCTTCCGCTGACCAACAATTCGGTCCTCCAGTAGCAACAACTCCTACTAGGGGCAAGTTTTGGATCGAACTAATCCATTGACACAAGGCTGAGGCAGGGGCAAGACTCAACCTATTTCTCAGGCAGCAGCCCCAGCTGCGGAGCCCCAGATAAAGATTAATGAGGGGGTTCCAGTTCAGACCGTTTCAGCGGGACAAACTCAGGTCCCAGAGGGGTTTATTTCTACCGCGGTGCTTCACGATGCTTTGGTTCGATTAGTTGGCCTTATGGAGAGCATTGCCCAGATAGGCACACTCCCCGTGGCAACAGCCGTATCTCAGGCTGGAGGAGGAGTTTAGACTCCTGCTACCCACACTCCTGATCAGACACTCCTCAAATTCATACCCCTCAGCCAATCTAACTAGGGTAATTAAGCCAGTTGCTGCAGCACCGCTTGTTGATTGGGCAAATATGTCCACCGATGCTTTATGGAGATTGGATAGGTTCATTAAGATTTTTCCTATTTATTTCAGTGGTGCTACTTCAGAGGATCCTTAGGAATATCTTGATAGCTGTCATGAGGTACTTCGGAACATGGGTATTTTGGAGACCAATGGGACCGACTTTGCCGCTTTTCAGATGACTCGTTTCGCCAAGAAATGGTGGAGGGGTTATTTGTTGACTTGACCAGCTGGGTGACCAGCTCTGACTTGGGATCATTTTTCTCACCTCTTTTTGAAGAAGTTTTTGCCTATCACTACTGGAGAGGAGAATCGTCGTCAGTTTGAGCGACTTCAGCAGGCCAGCATGATTGTCACCCAGTATGAGAATCACTTTGTGGACTTGGCTTGACATACTATCCTTTTGTTACCCACATAGAGAGAGAGGATCAGGAGATTTATTGAGGGCCTTGCTCAGCCCATCATGTTGCATATGGCCAAGGAGACAGGGACTGATATTTCCTTTCAGTATGCGGCCAATGTGGCCAGGAGAGTTGAGACGGTTCCCGGGATGGGAGGTTAGGGGTTAGACAAGATACCTCGCCATTCTGATGGATTTAGCGGTGCCTCATCTAGAGGCGGGGTAAGTTTCAACAGAGGCCAATCTTCCAGGATATTCCATTCAACACTTCAAGCTTCACATGGAACTTCAGGTTGTCGTGGTTCTTATATGCCTCCTTCTTCTCAGCCAGTCTATAGTGCTCCATCAGCTCTTATCAGAGCACCTCCTCTGCAAAGTTATTATTGTGGTCAGCTGGCTCATCAAGGTCAGCCTCTATATCAGGAGGGATGCTCTGAGTGTGGTAAATGTGGACATATACAGAGAGCTTGTCTGAGATTTTTAGGTAATCAGATTCAGTATCAGGGTTCTTGTGCCATAGTTCCGGCACCAGCTACAACACCACCTGCCCAACCAGCTAGGGGTAGGGGTCAGGTAGCTAGAGGTAGGGGCCAGATTTTTAGAGGTGGAGGTCAGGCCACTAGAGGTGGAGGCCAGCCCGTTAGAGGTGGAGGCCAGCCCACTAGAGGTGGAGGTCCGCCTATCAGAGGTCCTACCAGAGACATAGTTCAGGGTGGTGGCCCCAGCCCCGACTGTATGCATTTCCAGCCAAGTTTGAGGCGGAGTCCTCCGATGCTTTTATCACATGTACCATTTCAGTTTGCAATAGAGATGCTTCAGTTTTGTTTGATCCGGGGTCTACTTATTCTTATGTGTCATCATATTTTGCCTCGTATTTGGTTATGCCCCATGATTCCTTGAGTGTCCCTGTTTATGTGTCTATGCCGGTGGGGGATGCTATTGTTGTAGATCGTGTGTATCGTTCGTGTGTGGTCGTTATTGAGGGTCTTGAAACTAGTGAAGACCTTCTGCTTCTTGATATGGTGGATTTCGATGTCAGTTTGGGCATGGATTGGTTTTCCCCTTATTATGCCATCTTGGACTGTCACGCCAAGATAGTTACTTTAGCTTTGTCAGGGTTGCCTCGATTAGAATGGAAAGGGACTCCTGGTCATTCCCCCATTAGAGTGATTTCTTATGCCAAGGCTCGTCGCATGGTTGAGAAGGGGTGTTTGTGTTTGGCTTATTTGGCTCATATTCGTGATTCTAATGCTGAAGTCTCTTCAATAGATTTGGTGCCTATTGTTCGCGAGTTTCCCGAGGTGTTTCCTGCAGACCTGTCGGGGATGCCACCTGACATGGATATCGATTTTTGCATTTATGTGGCTCCAGGAAATCAACCCATTTCTATTCCTCCATACCAGATAGCCCCACCAGAATTGAAAGAATTAAAGGAGCAGTTGCAAGACTTTCTTGATAAGGGCTTCATTAGACCTAGTGTCTCGCCCTGGGGTGCAACGGTCTTATTCATGAAGAAAAATGATGGATCAATGAGAATGTGTAGAGATTATTGGCAGTTGAATAAGGTCACTGTCAAGAATAAATATCCATTGCCGAGAATTGATAATTTATTTGATCAGCTTCAGGGTGCAAGTGTGTTTTCGAAAATTGATCTGAGGTCGGGCTACCATCAGTTGAAGATTAGGGCATCTGATGTTCCTAAGATAGCCATTCGGACGAGGTATGGGCACTATGAATTTCTGGTGATGTCTTTTGGTTTGATTAATGCTCCAACAGCCTTTAGTGTTCATTGATGATATTCTAATATACTCCCGCATCCGGGAGGAGCACGAGCAGCACCTCCGGATAGCGCTCCAGACTTTGAGGGATAATCAGTTGTATGCAAAATTTTCAAAGTGTGAGTTCTGGTTGGATTCAGTAGGTTTCTTGGGTCACATCGTATCAGCATAGGGTATTTAGGTAGATCCTAAGAAGATTGAGGCAGTCAAGAACTGGCCTAGACCTACTTCAGCCACGGAAATCAGGAGCTTCTTGGGTTTGGCGGGTTACTACCGTCATTTTTTGGAGGGGTTTTCATCTATATCAGCCCCAATCACTAACTTGACTCAAAAAGGTTCCCCATTCAAATAGTTGGATGAGTGTGAGGCGAGCTTTCAGAAGCTCAAGACAGCCTTGATTTCAGCACCGGGTTTGGTGTTACCGTCAAATTCAGGATCTTTCACGGTATATTGTGATGCTTTCCACAATGGTATTGGAGCGGTATTGATGCAGGAGGGCAGGGTGATTGCATATGCATCTCGGCAGTTGAAGGATCATGAGAAGAATTATCCTGTCCATGACTTAGAGTTGGAATCCGTTGTTCATGCATTGAAAATATAGAGGCACTATCTTTATGGTGTGCCTTGTGAGGTTTACACGGATCATCGCAGTCTACAGTACTTGTTCAATCAAAAGGATCTTAATTTGAGACAGAGGAGATGGTTAGAGTTATTAAACGATTATGACGTCACTATATTATATCATCCAGGGAAGGCCAACGTGGTGGCAGATGCATTGAGTAGTGTCACGCCCCCTTTTTTCCTCTTTTTAGCGGAGTCAGGGTTTTGACATTCTTTGGCACAACTCATTTCGTTTTGGGAAAGGGGTATAGAAATTTAAGAGTCGCCACGTAACAGATTAAAGGTGCGTTAGGGCACCTAATGCAAGTAACTTAGATAAACCGATTTCCATTACCAGAGATTGGGTAAGGGCTTGAAATTACCTTGAGGGGAAGGTGTTAGGCACCCCTCGAGGTCCACAACAGTGGGTCCAGACCAAACTCATTTTGTGAATTAGTCATTAAACAAACAAAGCATTTTAAGCACATATTGATTATTTAAAAAACAAAGGAGGTCCTAGGTTTATTATATAATAGGATCACATCTGTAAAATACCCGGTAAACCTTCCTCAATTAGAGGGGTTACACGTGGCATTATCGCACATGTCATCATATCCTTTTACTACCCAATTACCCTCCCCATAGTGGTTATATAAGCTATTTTAATTAAGCTTACTCTATGCGTGCATTACCCGTCCCCCACTTATGGCCCTAGAGGTGTTTAGGACCTCTAATTAAGGCAGTTCTAGACTCTCCTAAGGTGCTTAAAAGGAGAAAATTGAAGCAACAATTAAACAAGTAGGACACTCACATACAAAAAACAATTAAGGGGGATCATATTTACCTCCTCACATAAGCAAGTAATGTGCACGTCTCAAACATCAGGATTTTCAGACATTTCAAATTCCTAAAGTAGGATATCTAAGTGAGCATGAGAACATACTATGTGCAATGTTTTATTAAAGCGAGGCAATGGAGACCTAATTAGTTTGCCTACTGATTTAGGATCTGCTGAATCTGGGCAATTCACAAACAGTTTAGCAAAGCACAGTTTTTACCATTTGCAAGGTTTAATTATCCTATAGGCTTGCCTAGGCGTGGATCTGAGATGTCCTATAAAATGATATCTAACTTCAATCAGAGTCTTAATAAACTAATAGACGATTTAAAACAAACAATTTGGCTCATTGTGTCCTATGGGAATGCTATCTAGGTGCTGAACGTTACAAAACTGATTTTTTATACACTTTTATCTCCATAACATGATATCTAGGTGATGGTACTGTTTTTAGACTTATTCTCATATACATGGGAATTACTGATTTTGTACGATATAGGCATGGTATTTAGGAGAATGCAAATAAAATTCTTGAACATGGTTTCTAATGCACATAAAAGAATGATCATGATTATTAGGAAGGGTTGATATCAACCTAATGATAGGATTTCTAAATAGACATGAATATGAAGAATTTGTGTGATGACCCAAATGGTCATCCTAAGTAATTTTAGCTATATTTGTGTTTCGAGGATCCGAAAGCCTCCGTTGATCTCATCTCGATATGCGTGTGCAGCCCTGGCGTGTCGCCGGGAAGTCTTTATATTGAAAATTGGATGAAAAATGGAATTTTTGATAATTAAATGAATAAAGTTGACTTTGGCTAGTATTTTTGGTAAATGGACCCAGACCCGTGATATGACGGTCCCAGAGGGTCCGTAGGAAAATATGGGACTTGGGCGTATGCCCGGAATCGAATTCCGAGGTCCCAAGCCCGAGAAATGAATTATTAAAGACAATTATTTTCTGAAAATAATAAAGGAATTTGAAAATGAATAATTATGTGAAAATCATGTTACCGGGTCCGTATTACGGTTCCGAAGCCCGGAACAGGTTTATTATATGTTAATTGTCCTATATATGAAATTTGGTGTAAAACGGACTTGAATTGATTGGTTTCGGATCAAAATGAGGAAAAATGGAGTTAATGAAGGTTTGAGGTTTTTTTTTTTTGAAGAATTTGAAATTTGGCTTGGAGAGTGATGTTATGTTCCCGAGGCCCGAATGAAATTCTGAGACCGGGAATAGTTTCGTCGTGTCATTTATAACTTATATGCAAACTTTGAAGTCATTCCGAGCAGTTTAGGCCGGTTCGGCGCATTGAAGCGAATTCTAGAATTTCAAAGTTCTTAAGTTTGATTAATTTGGTTTTGGGGTTTGATTTCGAGTTTCGTTTTTTTCTTTTCATGTTACAAAAGTTCGAGCGAGTCCGTATTGTGAATACAGACTTGCCAGTGCTTTTGGACGGGGTCCCGAGGGGCTCGAGGGTGTTTTAGACCCCCGGGAGCTAAGTTGGAAAAACCAGAAAATCTGCTATCTGGTTTCCTTCTCTGCGATCGCAGAAGGTGGGTTGCTATCGCAGAGAAGGATTTTGCTGGGGTAGTGATTGTTCACCGCGATCGCAGCCTCCTCTCCGCGATCGCAGAGGTCTGGGTTCCACACCTTCGCGATCGCAACCCGTTTCTTGCGATCGCATTATGTCGCGTCTGGGCCGGGTGAGTTTGTTCTTCGCGATCGCAGGACCCCTGCCGTGATCACAGAGGTCTTGCCAGTTATTCTTCGCGATCGGAGGAACTCTGCCGCGATCGCAGAGGTCTGGCCAGTTGGCCTTCGCGATCGCAGACCTCTTGTCGCGACCGCAGTGAAGAAATCACTGGGCAGTGTTATTTAATACGGGACTTAGCCTTATTCCACTATTTTCATCTTCCTCATCAAGATTTTAGAGAGCCTCTCAAAGAACCTTTCCCCACTGTTATTGAGGTAAGTAAATTCCATAGTTTTACTAGTTTCAAACACTAATTCCTAGTTAAATTCACTACTAAATCATCTAAAAATCATAGAATTAGGTAGTAATTTTAGGGTTCTTGAGGATTTTTGGGATTTTCCATGTTAGGCCATAAATTCTTGTATAAATTACATAACTTCGATCCTTAGACTCCGGGTAATTAATTCCTTCATGAATTTTCGAAAATCCGAACGTGTGGGCCCGGGGTCGAATTTTAGTATTCTCGGAGGAATAGTAGGAAATGTATAATTTGGCTTGGGAATTGGTTTATTGAGTACTTATTGATGTTAATAAATCCATTATGTCTAGATATTCCCGATTCGGAGTTGGATTCGAGAGGAAAGGCTGTGATTGAGGCTTGACTTGCATTTTCTTTGGAGCCGTGGTAAGTGTTTGGCTTAACCTCAGCTTGAGCGATTAGGTATAGAGTCTTACTTGCTATGTGTAACTCATGTCCAACGCATAGGCGTGGTGACGA